>WBNH01011497.1:0-88121 GCA_013401255.1 Urocolius indicus | reverse complement strand
TGCCGATGGGTGGTCGTAAAATATATTTATTTTCTACTCGCGACTCTTTTGTCTCCCCCCCGCCCCCCGCCGCTGCACGAGTTACTGCGGAACTGCTCGCTGCCGCGGCCGTTTGAGAGCGCAACGGTTGCGGGTGACACTCGCCGCACAGCCCGCAGAGCCGCGGCGGCGCGGGACAAAGTTTGCGCGGGCAGCCGCTCTCCGCGGGTCTGCGCCCCGGGAGCCGGCGGGGCGAGGAGGGACACGGTGGGGGCTCTCCGCCTCGCTCCCAGCCGGCCTGCAAACGAAATCCAGCCCCGCAGGCTCCGGCCGGCGGCGGGCTCGGCGGGCAGGGGCGCGGGGCGCCACGGGGGCGCAGGCTGCGCGGCCGCGCCCGTGCGGACGGGAAGGCGCGTCCCGGGGGGAGAGGCGTCCGGCGCGCGTGGCCAAAGGCCGGCGTCGAGTGAGCGGAAGGCTCCGTGCCGCACGCTTGCCGACGGGAGAGCCCGCGGCTGCGGCTCGGCGGGGCTGCGCGGCCCGGCGCAAGGGCACCGCCAACTTCGTTGGGTGTCCGCGGCGGCCCGCCCCGACGGACGGACGGACAGGAGCGGCGGCAGGCGCCGACCCCCGGTTCCGCCCCGGGCCGGCCCTTGCCCTGCCCCGGGCCGCCGCCGTCGGGCCGCGCGCTCCCCGCTCCTGCCCGTCCCCGCCGCGATGCCAGCGCCGTCCCCCGCGCCTGGGCTGCGCTTTGTTTCCGGGAGATGTACAATTCCCCGTCGTTCAAACGGCCCCCGTCGACAGCCTCCCTGGCGAGTGGGTAACAACCCACGGGGAACGACATGGTGCTGGACTAGTTACATTACTCGATGTTGCTCAGGTCTTTGCGGCTCGCCGGCCCCACGCAAAATTAGAGCTAAACAAACACACACTTTGCCCACTCTTGTTTTGGTTGGTTGGTTTGTTGGGAGTTTCCTAAAAAACAATTACGGTGTAAAATACACCTTGGCTTTCTAATGAAAAAGGCTGGCGCGTTTTATTTGTTCCTGTTTTTACGGTTCGAGATTTCGTCTGCACAATTGTATTATATTTCTTGCTTGAAATAAACAGCTTTGAAACCGTCTTCCTTTAATTAATTTATTGTATTTTCTCCTTGCAGTTGGCAGAGTTGGGTGTCTATCAGATTGGCATTTTCCATTAGGATTGTTTAGAAAAGGAGCAAGGAAACAAACAGACTCCCCCCTTTCTAAACAAGTTCGTTGCCCTTCCTCCCTGCTCCCAGCTCCTGAGACATTTGGGAAAGAGCAGAAAATGCTGGTTTTAACTGAAGTCAAATCGAGGAGAATCAGCATTACAATATCAAAGTGAAAAAAGAGACGTTACAAAATTGGTGGAGTTACACCACCATCTGTCGTTAAGCTTTGGGACTACAAAAGTTCAGACGTTTAATAAAACTTAATGAGAGCTGGCAACTTTCATTTTTTTTTTTCTCTTTCACGTAGAAATCTTACGCCCTTGTGAGAGCAGGTTTCCCAATGTGGTTCAAGCTTAACCAGGAGATCGACAGTGACCATCGCAAATGCGTCTGTCCTCTGCTGCTTGCCTCACTGCACCTTGTAAGGCCAAAGGGTTTCTTCTGGTACCTAAAGGCCCCAAGCAACTGGTCTTCAAAATGCACAGGCACCCACATTTCACAGTGCTTCTCAACCTCAGTAGGTTGCACTCATAAAAAGTATTGCTTCAGAGAGTTCGGTGCGGGGTTACAAAGATGATAAAGGGATTAGAGCATCTTCCTTATGATGAAAGGCTGAGGGAGCTGGGGCTCTTCAGCTTGGAGGAGACTGAGGGTTGATCTCATTAATGTTTACAAATACGTAAAGGGTGTGTGTTAAGAGGATGGAGACAGGCTGTTCTCAGTGATATCCAAGGGACAAGGGGCATTGTGTACAAGTTGGAATATAAGAGGTTCCAAAGAAACATAAGGAAAAACTTCACTGTGAGGGTGACAGAGCACTGGAACAGGCTGCCCAGATGGGTTGTGGACCTGGACGAGTTCCAGTGTGACCTACTCTAGGTGGTCCTGCTCTGGCAGGGAGGTGGACTAGATGATCTTCCGAGGTGTCTTCCAACCCTTAAGATTCTGTGAATTTTAAATTAATTCCTCCCCCCCTCCCCCCCTCAAAAAACACTACAAAATCAAACAAAAAGCTCCCAACCGAACAAACCCCAAAACACCACCAAAAAGAAAAAAAATCCATTTATTTCATTTTGTGTAGCCATCATTCTGCAGTGCTGTGCCCTGAAAAGAAAGATATAGATAATACATCTTGGAATAATATCTGGGAAAAAATCTGTGATGTCCTAACGCTGCCTCTGGTGACTCTTAAAATTTCAAGAGCTATAAACAAATTCCTAGTGGAAATATAAAATTATTTTCTATTCCCCATTGTAAACATGGTACCCACTTTGTCCTTGTAAGAACTCCTCTTCAGACTTCATCTCTTTCTAAATTCTTCTGTTAAAGGACTTGCAGATGGCCATTTGGCCACAGTAACCACATAATTGAGAAGGGAGGAGTGTTTCCTTTACGATTTTCTGGGTACTGATGGTCTTTGGATTTCAGAGGCCAGTTGCTGCTGCTCATGCAGGTAGGGATGTTCACAGAATACATGCCAAGTCTGCTTTCATGTTGTCCTCCACTCTGGAAATTCATGGCTTTTTTTGCCTGTCTTCAGCCTGACATTTTGCAAGTGCTCACAGTGTTTATACTGTAATTAGCACTAGACATTTCCCAGTACATACTCTCAGGTCAAGATGGCGTTTCAATATACTCATGCAAGTCCTGTTTCCTAATTCGATTCATCATCCCAGAGAAACTCCATTTCCCATATCCTACCAGTAGATGTTGATACTCAAAAGGAAAGTTCCAGTTTTAGCTTGTTGACATGTCAAAAGAAACTCGTTTCCTTTGAAACTATATGTCCACTTTCCAGGCTTGCTCATGAAATGTGGAATTACCCTGCAGACAATAAATACTTTCATCATTCTTTTGTCTACCTTTTTGGTTTTTTTAAAAAAAATCGTTTCCTACATTGCCCATAGCTAACTAAGCTCTCATACCAATAAGCTCTTTTAAAAGGTGAAGTTTCTGAACTAGTAAGAAAGGTGTTCAGTCTTTATCTGATTGAAGTAAAGCCTGCGACACTTTCTCATCTTTGAGGAATAGCTAGGCCATTACAACCAATTACTGATCAAGGAACCTGTGGTAAAAAAACCTGTGTACTAAAATTGGCTCATCATTTCAGAATTTTCGTAGCCTACAGTTTTATATATATTTGACTGTAATTTCATTTTTAAGTTATTAAGTAGACATCTCAGCAGCAACCAAACTAGAAAAAAAAATAAAATAATTAAGAATTGCTGGAGAAAAGAAAAAGCATAGTGCTCAAAGTTGTCTTGTTAGAGTTGGAATGAGTGCTGCCATGAACAGTACTAACCAAAAGAAGGGATTACACAATCTTAGTCTAATTTCTTTGGAATGGGGGGAAGAGGGGGAAGGAAAAAGCTGTACAAAACTTAGATTCATTTTGTGTATTGGAAAAACTTGGAAGATTTTTCAACATTATATTTGTCATCTCTATATAAAAAAGACCTAAATATCATCCTGGATTCTTTTCCTATTTTGTGGCCAGGTTTGGAGAAATACACCATGGTGACATTTTGGGTCCTGGCTCCCAACCATTAGTTGCATATTTGAAAGTCTTATTTAGCCAAAGGTGAGGAAAGTTTTAAGACCGCTTTTGGTGAGTTTCCAAAGTATAATCTGGGGAGCAGTATCACAAACAAGTAGCTGTGCAAGTCACACAAACAGCTCATAACTTCGGGAAAGTCTGGCATCTGACCTGTAAGGTGGTGCTAAAGTTTGACCATGTAAGTCTAAGACTGCAATCTTCCATGTTTAGCTCCCAAAGAGTTAACATTGCTAAGGTGCCAATAAAATTCTTTAGGCTTCTAAGATACTGCCTCTGAAAATACTCAGTGTAACAACTGTCACAGTTCATACATATCCCTCCTGTTGGGCTGCAAACTCACACTTCTCTCACTACTCCAGATAGTCCTCCACTGCTGTTCTGCAAAGGGACACTGCAGCGTCACCCCAAGTGCTTAGGTTGTGGTCCTGTGGTGACTGATGGCTTAGGTCAGAGGAGGGCCTAGAGGCCAATTAAGCTAGCATAATTTAGTTACTGTGCATGTATTTGTGTTTCACACCATTTGCAAGAACACCTGCAGCTTTTATGAAACTGTGTAAGCATCATCTCCAAAAAAGGGTTCAGGATGCCAAATCGCAAAATAGTAGGATATGGCAACCCCAAGAAGTGCAGCACTTAAGGCAACATTGTCTTTTCAGCCATTCCTGCAATTGCCTTGAGTGACTTAGAACACTGACCGCTATCGATTTCACTCCAAGGTTCTCAGCTTCCTGCCTGATGTACAGTCAGCCCAGATACCTGTCTTGAGGTTGTGGATTATATGGGATTGCATGTAGGGGACATGTAAGTTCACAAGCAAGGTCAGCAGTGAA
Source organism: Urocolius indicus (assembly GCA_013401255.1). Taxonomy (NCBI): domain Eukaryota; kingdom Metazoa; phylum Chordata; class Aves; order Coliiformes; family Coliidae; genus Urocolius; species Urocolius indicus. The sequence goes on along the minus strand of WBNH01011497.1, from coordinate 83,563 downwards.
AATGTAGGCCTGACTAATAAAACAATGAGTCTTCACAAGTTCCACCCAGGTCTGAAGTCCGACCATTCTTTTTCTACCTTGTACTCATTTATTTGCATTTTCCCCCTTCTTGATTTCCTCTGAGCAAAACTTCAGACACAGGGACTTGCAGAAATTTTCATTAAGGCTGACAGAAGTCTTCCTGATGGGCAGATTTTTCTCATCTTTTTTTGTTCTGTTTACTGTGAGGGTGACAGAGCAGTGGAACAGGCTGCCCAGAGGGGTTGTGGAGTCTCCTTCCTTGGAGGTCTTCAAGACCTGCCTGGACATGTTCCTATGTGACCTGATCTAGGTGAACCTGCTTCTGCAGAGGGCTTGGATTAGACGATCCGTGAAGGTCCCTTCCAACCCCTACCTTTCTATGATTCTACTCTTCCCTTCCAGCTGTAGTACTCGCTTACCCCTCCATAGGCTGTTAGAAGCATCTCTGACATAAGCTGTGGTCCATTCAGAAGTGTCACCTCCAGATGAACTGCTCTAGCCTAACTCAGAATAAACAAGGAGGAGTAAATGAGTGGGCTTGTGGTAAAACAGCACAAGGCTTCTGATAGACTTTCCTCAGGAAGTCTTCACAGGGCAAGCGTGAGTTGGCCATGAGTTATTGTTTGCTTGCCCAAAGTGGAAATTCATCTGCCAGAATTGGATTTTGTGGAAGAAACAAACAAGGTTCTGCCTCACAAAAGCAAACAGGATCAATTTTGTTTTCTTCCACCTCAAATGTGTTTTTCAACTGCTGTTTAACTGCTGTTAAACTATGACTTTGTAATACCAGAAGAGCATTCAGTTCTTTTCTATCTCTTTCTTAAGGAAAAAAAAGAGAAAGAAAATAGTTACATTTAGGGAAATAGAATTAATAACAAAACAACAGTAACAGCTGTATCTGGACAATGCTTTCCTTTGGTACTGCAGACACAGGGACCACATTAAAGATGCAAAAGTACCTTCAGGTTCATGACATTTACACATCTGTAACAACATCCCAGGCTTTCTGGAATTTTTGTCAGTTTAAGGGACAGAATTGTCCTTTTAGAGTCTATTTCTGTGTCATACACACAAATTAGCACGCATTAAGTAATCATCTCTCTGCCCACAAGCACTTGTGTGGAATTCATAGGTTTGGGAACTAAATTGAAAGCAGATCGTGGATGTTAACAATATGGTTAGACATAGGGGTTTTACACTAGTCAAACACTAAATAAACAAGCCTTATGTTTTAGGTTTATTTAAGAGGACTGGAGGGACGCAACCTTAGATTATGTATTTTTAAGACAATAGAGATACTGCCTTGTAGATACGAATTACAGAGTTCTGCGATACAGGAGCAACAATAACTTGTTTTCGAAATTTGTACAAGACTGTAATCAAACAAATTCCAAACTACTTCCTTCCTCGGCATGCTACTCGTCACTTTCCTTCAGCACTAAAACCTGCATTTTCATAGCTGCAGCTACATAACCAATACAGCTAGGGGAAGCATCAGAGAAATCTGTGATCATACACTGTCAACAAGGTATCACAGCCCTGCAACTTGGTCTGTCAGTTATTTGAATCATTGTGTAAGAAGAAAAGCAGTGGGCAAAAACAAGTGACTCTGAAAACCAGTAATTTTTAGAAGAACTGTGTGTAGCCCTGGACATTTGTATGAAGACAAATGGTTTAACAATTTTATACCCAGTTATCAAACAAAAAATAGTATTCAAACTAATTTGTTTGTGTTTATCATCATTTTTTAACAGAAGCAAACTGCAACTACACACAAATCTTTTTTTGTAAATCACAGTTGCTGATTGCAGTTGAAGGTTGGGATTGTGCTAGCTCCTGTGGTCCATGTTCCCAAGGATGAGACTCCATCTGAAGCTTAATCTCACATTTGGAAAGTGTGTTCCGGAGTCAGCTGCTGGAACCATGTGCACTCTCCTACCTCAATACACCCATCCAGCATTTCTGTGTGCTTTTGCTGGAGTGCTTTGTTCCTAAAACTTAGCAGTGAGCATCTTAGCCACAGGAGAGAGGCTGGCACTTTCCGATCAAGGGAACAATTCTTCCATCCATGAGTGTCCTTTACATGTCAGACTTTCAAAAGAAATCACCCCTTTAGGAACCAAACAAACGACCAGTGCGTGCTAAAGAGAAGTCAGCAAATTTTTAAGAAATCGGATTATCAAAGGGTAAAGCTGAATCTTGGAAACCTGGTCTTTAAAATACTTAAATGGATGCTGATCTCTTAAAAATCTCTTCCAGTTAGGGATGTTACACACATCAAATTGTTGCATTTTTCTTTATTGAAAATCTACCACTGCAGCAGCATGCTGCACAACACAGATGCACAAAACCCCCTTTATTTTGGACCTACTCCAAATCCATGCAGAAGAAGGGAAAAGCAATAATCACCCATTTGAGGAATTACCTGTACTGGCCATACATCTGCATACTTCTTACAGTAATTTATTGAATCAAATATAACAGGTATACTGATGCTACTTGCTCTAATAAAGGTTTAAGAGGGATTATTATAGAAGATACCTGCTAGTTTATTCATGGATTTTAATGGGGCCTTGTCTGGGTCTAGTATAAGCATTAACTGAAACCTTGCCTGATGCAAGCATGACTTAAAGTCTGCAGAAAGAGTGCTGGTTTCACCATGATGATGACCAGCTAACTACAAAGCGTATGGAGAAAAAAAAAATTATAAAGATCCTTAATAAATAAGAAAAATAAATCAGAAAAGCACCTCTTGTATTCTAAGAAAAATAAATCAGCGAGGTGCCTTTTCTTCCCCTTTCCTTTCCTTTCCTTTCCTTTCCTTTCCTTTCCTTTCCTTTCCTTTCCTTTCCTTTCCTTTCCTTTCCTTTCCTTTCCTTTCCTTTTCCTTATACTGATAAGAAATTCAGTACATGTCATAGTTGCCTGTGTATCATAGACTATTTAAAATGTGTAATTATAGTCTAGAAGTGGGGAAATAGTTTGGCTTTTAAAAAACATAAAACCAAGGAGTATTTTTTTTTTTATTCAAAACCCAGTTTTGCCTTCTTTTTGGGCAGACAGGTTTGAAAGCAGTTTAAGTATTGTTGAGAAATTTTAAAATAGTAGTTAACCTTCAAAACAACCTTGAACAGTTCCTGCACTGATCGCTAAGATCTCCTTCTACCCACACTGATACCAATGGATATGAAAGCAACCTGGAAAGCATTCTGGGATATTTCAGTATGGAATTAACCCTTATACCAGAAAATAATCACTAGTTTTGAATAGAATTCATATACTGATAGCAAAATAAAGGCCTGTACTTTACATCCATATCAGGAGTCTGAATGCTAAAGAAGAGAAATTGATACTGTTCATTTATGAAATGAGTTGTCTTAGTTGGCCTGAAATCTGATGGGAATGTGTATATATGATTTGATTATTAAAATGAGTGTTGTAACTTCCTGAGGAAGAATGCAGAACAGGTGAGAAGGAGGAAGAAGATAATAAAACAACAGATTTTTAGGCACTTTCTTAGATACTTATGACATGGGCTCTTTTAGGTTTCCTAAATTGTTAGATGAGACAGGAGAGTAATATTGATGCTGTGAATCCCCACAGTGTCTTCAGTTGAGTACAGGGAATAAGACAAACTAGCCTTCAAAATGGAAGACTTATTTTGGCTGTGTGCTATAATTACTCCACTGAATAGAATGACATCTATCACAACAAATTGCAAACCAACATAAATATATTAATGTCCTAATGAAGGAACAGGAGATGTCTGCAGAATATCATTTGCAGTACTTCAAGTACCTGTCTGTAGTAATGGAGAAAGAAAGTCTGTGTTAAAATTAGGAAGTTCAGTCCAAGTTTGATAAAGTGAGATCTAACATTGCCATTTCGAAAAAATGAAATAGAACGTAAAGGGAGTGTTACATCTCTCAGTAACAATTTCCTAACTAAGATAGTTGCATCCACCGTAAGACATAATAAGGGGACACTGTCATATAAGAAAAAGAATTTAAAATTAAAAAGATAAAGTATAATGATTTGATCATAACACATGATGAATAAAAAATTTTCAATTTTACAGCAAGAAAAGAGGACAATAAACAGCAGTTACGAAAGGCAGAGAATTTAAAATAAATAGGCAAAGATAATTGATATTCAAGAGTCTTAAAAGACATTGTTGCTTTGCCATTAATGTAGATTTTCAATAAATCTGGGGAAACAAAGGAAGTTCCAAAAGAATGGAAGAATGCAAAAGCTCTAACTATTTCTAAGTGGTAAAGAGGATGGTGTGGATAGTCTTGTCAGTCTGATATCAGTCCCAATCCATGAATGAAATGCTAAATGATACATGGGGATAAGCTATGCAAAATGTGGGGCATATTTGCAGGGAGGGGCTGAGAATGAGACAAAAGGCCTGTGCTGGAAAAAAAAAAAAACCCTGCACTTCTAAAACCACGCAGGGATCATGACAGATAAGCAAGCAAGCAAAATCCTTGCTCAGGCCTGAGTGCAAGACTGGGATCAGAAGGAAAAGTATGACCTCAGTTCTAGAGAGATGATTAAAACTCTGAAATGGGAAAGTAACAAGAACTCAAATTTAAAACCACATATCACAATATCTACATACCAATATCTTTTGATAATAGAGGAGTCTTTGCTGTAGCAGATAACGTATAAAGGATTACACTTGCAATGAGACAAAATCAGAGTAGATCACAGAAAGAACATTTTAAACAGTAAGACTGTTCTGGAATAATTTCTTACATGCTGTCAGGGGTTCTCCATCAGAATAAATTTTGAAAGCAAGAGTGGATACTTTTTTATTAATAAACTATCAAAAGACTTTTTCTTTTTTTTTTGGAAAATTTCCTAGCCTGAGTAGAACAGGAGTTAAAGCTCCATCATTATAATAAACAAGTCTTTCTTTCTAATCTATGAGCGCTGTTGAGGGTACAGTGGTCCTCACTGGGTATCTAACATCCCATGAAGATAAATGGGATTATCTGTACTATTCCTTATGGTTGTACTTCCAAACAGTTACAAAATTTAGGAATACTGTTGTATTGGATTACATGTGGGAAGAGGTATTCATGAACAGAAAGGAAATATTACTAAAGGAAATGTGTTGTTAATATTTAAGAATTCTTTTTCAGTAGCAGTTAACACTTGCAAGTTGAGGACTCTTGTTCTACCATGCACTGTAAAAAATACATGTCAGTTAGTTTGCAACGGATCTTGCAGCCCAATTTGAAGTCAACAGTAATTTGCAGTACATCCTATTAGTCTCAACCACTGTTCTACTAATTCATGCGGCATGCATCCCTTTATTACAGCATAGAAAATTTCTGGGTGCAAAGCCTAGCTGGATTCTGTCTTGTAATTATTCTTGATTTTTTATTCATGTGCTGAAGTGAGTGTGAAAACACAAGTATGAAAGTACTCACAGTATGTTTGCAAGTATTTTGTGGTTTGCTTTGTTAAACAATAGTCAAAGATGTAAAATTTATAGCCTTTGGTCTGTGTAGCAGTAGTACTGTTGTTTTTGTATTTGACTTGTCTGTAGCCTCACACAGGAGAGGCAAATTTTACAATGAAACAAAGGATCTAGCCTCTCTGATAACATAAAGGATGTTCTTCACAAACTAAAACTATGAGGAATAAAGAAACGAACACTTTAAATTTTTTTCTTCCTCTCATCAGTCTTGAGTGAAGACTTGAGTACTAGGTGTGAAAATTTCCATTAGAACTAGCCTGAGCAATCTCTCATGTTTGTCATTTTCTTAATTGTTTTTCACCATCCTGTCCAAGGAACACTTTGCAGTGCATAGCTGCATGGGCTATGATGTAATGAGATCTTGTTAGCTAAGCAAGACCAGACCTCCAGCTTAAGCAAAATAAATTCGGATAGACTCTCTGCCCCTTGACCCAGCTGTTTTTTGGTCTTTGAACAGTAAAGAAAATTGGAATCTAGTCACAGATGCCAGTGTAAAAATTCCCCTGGCTAAAGGGAAATGTCAAACGGTGTAAAACTAGAGGAGCTGGTTCCCACTGCTTTCTTTCTTATCCCAAAAAGCATGTTAAGCAAAAGAAAGTTTGGGAAAATTACAAGGAAGATGAACTATATCTTTATTGTGATGATTTCTGGCCAGCATATGGTCCCTTAGAGACCAAAGCCAGCTTCATAAATTAGAACCATATAGAGTTCACAAACTTATTTTATGTTGTAACTTCATCTGAGGAGCAAAGCAAGACAGGACAGGGCAGGCTGAGAAAGAAGAAGCTGTAACTAGTTTTGACAGACCCTCCAACTTTTCTTCTGAGCACATTTTTGAAGAGGAGTGACTATGTCTGCCTATAAAGTTTTTTGAAAAAACAGCATTGTTTGTCTCCCAAAAATGCAGTAATAAATATATTTGCATATATACATTATACACATATACTACAAATGCATACAATAATGCATGCCTATAATAAATAATAATTCTGAATACCAAGGAAAATAAGGATTGCAAAACAGAAGTAAAGAAGCATCTATCATGTACATAGCATTTCTAGTTAAAAGTACGAATCTATCCTTTTACAGTCAATGAAGAATTACCTCTCTTCTCATTCTTTAAATGATTTTCACTAACAAATTGTTATTTGAGAGTAGTTGCAGGAACAGCAAGTTATTGAAATCTTGAGATTATCTTTGGTCTGCTGACTTTAAAGGCGCAACTGGGTATACCTACTCAGTATAATTGGTAGCTCTATGTAAGACTTGCCTAAACAGTATCTTTGGCTAAAGATTTTTCTTGCAACCAAATCTTATTGCTTAGGAAGTCTTTTTAATGGAACTGTACATTTTAGAGTTATGTTTCAATTATAACTAATTATATTATCAATTACTTTGGCTAAGAGTGAGAAACGATCATCTAACCAATAACTGTGATTCAGGAAGACTGGTGTTTGCTCTGGCACCAATGTTATGTAGCCTGCTTTGCCAAAAAAAGAGAGTTTGAGGAGTTTTAATTGGATTTTTTTATGATTGTGAAGATAATTTAAAACTATTTAACCCAGCCTTTGTATACAATCTCATGATACAGTATCATTAATACAGTATCAGCGACAGCTTAATATAGAACAAAGGAAAGACAATCCATCTTCACACAAGAAGTTCTTGAATTGTGGTGTTCAATACCAAAAGATGGTATTAAGCACCTGTATCTTGAAAGTTCTGGATAGTTTCTGATCAATAGCAACTTCCAGATTTATAACTGGTGGAAGAAAGACAATCACTTTTCTTACTCATCTCTGTAGTATTCAGAAAGTCACTTTACCATGTTATGTCTGAGAATAACATTGTTCTCCTGTGAATGGTCTTCCTCTATTACCTGAACAGCTAGGCACTGACTATTGCCCCAGGTGGATCACTAGGGCTGGATCATCAGTGCTCACATTTGAAAACAAAACAGTGACTGGAGAAACGGTCAGTGCAGAGGGTCATCACCAACAGAAGTAATCAAATCACTTGCAATCAATCAGTATCAAGATATATTTAACATAACTTTAAAATGTAAGAATTAGTATTTCAGCCTGTAACTGAGGAGTGGATCCTCAGTTCTGGGAAGCAATGCTTCTCAAAAAGAGTTGACGATCAGAGTTCACAGTTATTTGGTATAATTTGCCAATGTGACACAGTGCACAAAATGTCTAATATGAGCTTAATAAATAGGCATCAGAGGAATAATGAATGAAGATAGGTGTCGAGAGTTATTACACTGTTGTTGTATTTAGCACTGATGAAATCATTACTGGAATATTTTTTCCAATTCTGGGGTCCATGGTTCAGGAATAGTGTTGAAGAAGTTCAGAGAAGAGTCACAAGCATGACTTGGGGACTGTTAATCATGCTTCAGGGTAAAAGACTCAAAGACCTCAATCTGCTTAGTTTATCAGTTGAGAATACTAAAGATCGATTTGGACCTAACCTCTAAGCTGTTACCATGGGGAATTATACAGCTTTGATTATGGACTCTTAAATCTAGCAAATAAATTTCATTATATAACATGAAAGGAGGCAAAGTAGTAGGAAAATCCAGAGAAATTCACGCTAGAAATAAAGACGCATATTTTTGCCAACTGGAGCAAACAACTTCCTAACGTCTGTGGCAGATTCTTTCTCAATAGCAGTATTTAAATGTTGAGTTTTTTCACTAAAAGAGAGTTTTTAGTTCAAACAAGAATTAATCTAGGCACCTCTAACAGCTTGCTCTATACAACAGCACATCTGTTTTTATCATCTGCAAAACTAAAAGACCAGGCTGAAATACTGAGCTTTGGGACCTCGCAGCCATCAAAACAGAAGCCTCCAAAGGTATCAGTGCAATACTTATGAGTCTAAGGAATTACAAAGAGTCCTTACTGGCAGCATATCTTCCTCTAAACAAGGCTGTTTTGGTTTTTTTTTCTTTTTTAAAAAAAGACCTCCACAGAAACTATAGGCATGCTATTGGAAGTTGTTTTACAGCCGTTAGTTTATGTTTTACAAACATAAGTGTATACTAGTGTATAAAGTACTAATAACTGTGTATGTAAAAGTTGTCACTTTCATATTGCTTTCTAGAAATAAAATCTCAGAGACAATAATTAATGAGTCACTCAGAAATCTTGTGAAGTTAGCAACTCTTACTACTTAGATTCTACAGAGGACAAACTGAGAGACAGAGAGTGCACAAGATGAGAGAGGAATTTGGGGACTTGTCTGGAAATGAAACAAAAAGCCTTCTGAGAGTTGTTCCTCTGCTTTAAGCTTTTTTTTTTTTTTTTCCTTTTCTTTTTTTTTTTTACCAGGCAAGCTGTAAAGATCCTGGCAGGTGACATTCCTGTTCTTGTGTTAGTATTGATCCAGTCCCGTGTCTGGTGTGAAAAGACACTCCGCTGCTGAAAGTGCCATCTCTTTCCAGTGACATATAGAAAGTAAAGTCTTGAGCACTTACCCTGTGACTTCTTCTCATAAGGATGAGATTATATTGATTTTAGTGTCTCATCAGAATTCCAACTTGGGTAATTAGTTTATTCTTACCTGAACTCCTTGAATTTCTGTATTGATGATACTTTTCATGTGCCTCCCTGCAAAAAAGAATACATGTAATATTACAACAGGAAAGTTTTCTGTATTAAATGAACCAAAATTATGTACAATATAACATTTTTGCCACTTTGCAAAGTATTTGTAAAGTACTCCGCAGAAACACCGATGACTGGTGCATCACTGATTTTAAAAGAGTATAAGTAAAAATAAATTTTTAAATGAAATTTTAATGCGAGACTTCACAATACCAAATGTCTGTTCTTGTGAGTATGTTATGGGTGGAAAACATGATTCAAATTCAAGGATAAATGGTGAAAATAACACATATTAAGCAATAAGCAGCTTGCTGCAATTACAGCAACCAAAAAAATAGACTTCCAACAAAAAAACCCACAAGTCCCATCTGTTACTAACATTGAACAAAATCAACACAGAATGAACCAACATTATTTTGGTCTTTGATCTCTTGGATGCTTTATGACAGAGGTCATAAATCACATTGTTATTATTATCTGATATCAAGACAGCTTGAATTAACCTCTTAAATTCCTAAGGCAATGAGAACTCTCATCACAAGTCAAAAGCTGCTTGTGTGGAACAAGTGAGCTTACTAAGAGCAACAAATCTTTTCCCTCCTGTTTTAGTCTAATCTGGACTTTTGAAAACTTCTTTAGCAGTTAAGAGGTGGAAAATAGCATGCTGAAATTAATCAGATCAAAGGCATTTCCTGTTTTTCCCTGGAAGCTGTGGTTAGGACTTGTAAAGCCCACCATCATTTGGGCTCTGGCTTCTTTTAATTGTAGATTTTCTCCTTTCTTTTGCCTCTCTTCACCAGTGGAGGTCAGCTCAAGATGCCTTTGTGTTTTGGCTGCTGAGACCCAGGAAAATTTGGAAGGTCTTTAATTATGACATTTCATTCGTGCCATTGATGTGAAACAGCCTACATTTGACGAGCTTCAGAAAACACAGAAGAGAACAGGGCTCACTTGGACTTTCTTTTTTCTAATAGGCACTATCGAGTAAGATCAGTCTGTTTTTTTACCTCCTTGAATATAAAATTCCCAGGAATACCAGTGCTTCTTTTTTTTTAAAGAAACATTTAATTTTTTTTTTTACTGTATATTGGCCAGCAGGAATGACGGCCACATCATGATTAAAACACCTTATTTTTATGTATACAGCAGACAACCATTTGCAGCAGGCACCATATATATATATATATATTGTGAAAAACAGCATATAATGGAAGTTATTTCACAAAAGAAATGTACTTTTCCAAAAGAGTGAGGTACCTGAAATACTATGTAACAAAAATATAGCAGCTAGACTAATAACATCAGAACCAGGTCACACAGAACCATGACCAAGAATTCAGCATTTCCAGTACAAGAACAAGAAAAGAAGACAATATATAAGCTTCATAATGAAAACATAACAGAATAAACAGAGAAAATTCTATTACTGGCAACACTGGGAGCTGAAAGGCAGTTGAAAGGGAAGTGGGACGAGTTTTGTGCACATCCTCCCAGGAAGAGCATGGGATTACACAGTCTGTAGAATGATCTGTGCTTGAAAACCAGTTATGTACTGCTCCCGTCCAACCAGAGGGTAGGTCCTATTTGCAGACAGCCCTTGCACTGGTTTCCCCACTGCTGAAATGAAAAGCTAAAAATAAATACAAATATGAGAATCAGGTGTTTTCTGTAGCAGCGTGCTACTTTCACTCTGATTAAGGTCTTTAAGAAAGATGTAACCACTGATACTATTAAATGTGATCAACCACTTTTTGCTCCACTCCACTTTTTGCTCAACTTTTCACCGTGCCTTAATGGTGCAGTATGACTGTTTCTCTGCATTTTTAAATTTTGCACTCACACTAATAAAAAAGACTGTTCAAATTTCTGACTCCTTGACCAGAATTGTATACTGGTACTGTATTAGATACTATCATCATGAAAACAATCAGCTCCATGGGCTTGTGCTGCAAACCAGACACAGAGCTGAAGCTAGCATGTAAGTTGTGCAGGGTGAGCTCCCACATAGACCAGAGCCTTGAGTTAAGGTTGCAGTGCTGGCAGAAGCAGAAGCTGAGATGCTGTTGCAGTCAGAACCACGGGGAAAGAATCCTTCTCTTATCTGCAAATACTGTATTAGTTATTGTCTTTGGCTTTGCAAGGGATTTGTAAGATCAGAGAAAGGCTTCTCTTGCCCTTTTGTCCTGTGTATCTGTGCAAAAGACAGGGACAGACTCATCCAGTTCACAAAGCATCCCGGCTACAAGGCATTGAATGGGGATGATACATCTGATTACTTGTCTAGTGTATGTGCGAATAAAGACACAAGTGAGCAAGCACAGTTCATCGTTTAGATAACAGAGATAACAAAATATTTGGAGATTTTCCATGACATTGAAAAATTAGTTCCACTGATTTAGACAGATACTTCTGACATTGGGATTGTCACCACTACTTCATGATTCAGCGTTCCTTTCTTGTAACAAAGGGAAGCACAATGTGCAGTACGGCATAGAATCAGGCATCAATCTCATACAGAGCTATGAACTTATCAATGAAATTATATAATTGAATATGTATATTTCATTACATAATCAAATGATACAAAGACAAGCAATGCAAATTGTACTAAATTATATAGGTTTTATAGCAAGCATTTGAATGGACTCACAGAAAGAATTTCTTCAGCAGAAACGGCAAAAATAAGAGGTTCTGAAAATTGTACCAACACTATTGCCTAGACAACTTATCTCTCTTTTGAACTAAGTCCATATTTGACGTGTCACTATAAATTAGGGTGATAATCCCTGAAAACAGGAGAGATATTCTTAAAATCTGATGTGAAAAACCAGGAAAAGATTATTTAGGACTAAAGCCATGAGAAAATGTAGTAATTGCAGTTCTATCATATGTATTAAATGTTCTGATCAGGCTAACATGTATTGGTGCAACTTGTTCCTTGAGTTCTCACAAATCTACAGTGGGATGATAAAAAAATATCAATTCTGCTATGCAACCCATGACAGAAAAAAGAAAAAGCAAGGTGTAGGCAGTCTGTATTTAAGTCTGCATAATGGTAGATCTCAATGTGGAGTGTGATGCACAAAAAGCATTTATATCAACTTTATGTTCTCTTGAAATTGGGGTTGATTTTAGCATCAAGTGAAAGTAACTTTACGTAAATTGTATTTGGTCTAGTTATAAATAAAAATGAGACTAAGGGCAACATTGATTTCTGAAAAATATTATAGACTGATATGTATCCCTTCAATAAACTTGTTGTAAGCGAAGTTGCAAATATTCAGGATTTTCAGATGGCCACAGATTCCTCTGAAGAAGATAAACCAGGGTAGGGTTAGGGTTAGGATTAGTGTCTTAAGATTAGAATAAATAATTACCAGAACCTCCAATGTAAGGTTTATAGAAATCAAGAGGAATCTATTGACTTCAGGGAATTTTAGATCAGGGTCTGGAAAAACTCGGGGAAATCACTCCTCCTGCACATCACTTCATTCATCTGCTCAACAACTACAACAGACCTACACATTCTGTGACAAGGGAGAGACTGTCAAGTGACTCCCACGGCATTTTCCCCTTTCATCCAGAGAAACTCTTTCATTAGTGATAAGCCCCTGTGCCCTGGCATTCATGTACCAGCCGAGGGGAGGAACCTGTTTGTACACCAGATGCTTTGACATAGCTGGAACTTGGAAGGGAGGCAGAAGTACTTGGCAAACAAACTTGTAAAAAGTGCACTTTGCTTGAAATGTTTACAATTTGTCCTTGAAAAATATGCTGAGAAGATGGGCACTAGACACACTGCTCAACTTTGAAGTTCAAGTTTGACGGTAGGGATCTTGAATACCTCCCAAGGAACATTTGAAAAAAACAACCTGGTGCTCTGTAAAGAATGTGCTTGAGAGGAGGGGTTAGAGAGAGTTAGTAAGTCTAACACTGTCACGTCATCTGCAGAGAAATAATCAGGGCAGCTTCTTTGTACGCAGCAACACGTTCATATGAAGCCATCCTAATTTGCTGGTAAATCTTTCATAAAAAGCACAAAGATATAACAAATATTGCTTCCAAACTATGTTGATACTTTCGGTTTAGCAATACACTCAATAATTAGGCACATACATAAACACAAAAGGACACTCACTGGCTGCCTTACATTTTCTTAAAGTAAGACACGTGAAGAAGGAATAACTTTGCTCAGTTGATATGTATGTGACGCCTACTGACTATCCACAAAACATTACTCCTAAAAAGAGAACAGAAACTACAGCTCCTTCTGAAGACAGTCTGATCAAGGAAGAAATAAAAAGGCCTCAGGTTCTCAAAATGTGAAGACTGACCTGAAGGTTTCTTCTCTGTGTCAATCTCATTGCTCTGAGAACAGAGAGCTGTAGGTGTGTTGAAAACATCTAAATGAAAAGCGGGAAAGGTATGTCACTTTTATGACTTATGTCTTTAAAATAAAAAAAAATGCAGCTCAATTTAGATCTCAGGCTGGGAGGAGATGCTACCACATGGAAGGGGAGCTAAGGGAGGATCAAAATCCTCAGGAATTTTCAATCCAATTTGTCTCCTGTCACTTCCATTTCTTTCCCCTTCCTACTTCCCTTTCCTGCCTTGCTCTCCTTTAATCTTAGAAGATCTCTCCTTCCCGTAAGACCGTAACAATTGGTGTGAATCCATAAAGACATTAAGGCAAGCAGCATTTGCATGGATCTTGTATAGCATACATCTGTCCAGACAGGAGATAGCTTCTTGGCAGGGAATATAGCTGGTTATGCTGGAGGAAGATCAATCTTTGGAAATGCTGTTGAAGCTCTTGTGGCAAATGGAAGACAGGGGCCTGGCAGGCGCAAGGAGATCTGGCTAAGGCTGGCTTGCTGGCCAAAGTGATGAGAGAGTCCGGGAGGCTTCTGCTGGAAGGTCAGTGACAGGATCTGGGGTATGGCAGGATGGAAAGCTGGATTGGGGCACATTAGCTGGACCTTGACATGAAATTTCAGAGAAAGAGAGACTGCTGTACTCTCAGGATGGTCTGTGTAGCTGGAGATTGGGGACCTAAAATACCCCCAAAGAAAGATAAAGGGCTGAACTGAAGCAGCTTGGGAACCACTGCCTTAGAACCTAAGTCAGAAGACGGGTAAGATGGAAAGATCTAAGGAAAAAAATATCTAGGGATTAACAGGTGAATAAAAAGCAAAATAATCTTACAAAATGTTGTCTGTGCTTAATTAAGCATGTGAATAGCTTCATTGATACGTAGTGGGAACATACATGAGTAAAGATAAACACACAAGATAGAAACCTGAAATAGGAAATGGTGCATAAAACTGGAAATAATAAATATGGAATAGGAAAGGATAAGGAAAAGTGGGGACAGAAGAGACAAAGGCAAATATAATTTTAAAAATAAGTAATTTAGATATAATTAAAATTGTTATTTTCTATTGATGGTTTAAAGATAGGAAAAACATTTGTAATACTGCTATTGCTTTTAAAAACTCAACTTAGAATACAATAAAGAAAGTATATTCAGCTTCCTTGGATTAGTAAGCGGGCAAGATTTGCATTTAAAATAAGAGTCCAGATCCTGCGCTCTCTCAGACAGGGTTAAACCGGAGCAGAAAAAATTGCAGGGTCAGGGCCAAGGCAGCTGTCTGCATGCCTGTTATGTCTGTCATTGTTTGTTTTGTCTTTTTGGACTTGTAAGCTCTTTGGGCTAGGAACCCTCCCCATGGGACCCTTTCAACCTCCACAGCCTTCAGTGGGCACTGGGTAAGGCTTTGTTTGTCCAGCATTTGGCTCAGAGGAGTCAGGGCCTATTTGAGACTTCTAAGTTATATGTGTAATGCCAGAAAAATAGTACATGAAGCCACGTAGATATGGCTGTGCTTGAGTGTTTGTTCTTATAATGGGACTCTGTGCAGCCATGAAGCAGTCCCCATGTAGAGCAGAACAGAGTTTTTTTGGTCTTAGACACCATTATGATTGGTGAGTATGGTGTAAAAAGCCAGGACAGGTAAAAAGGCGTTTTAAAACTAGTCCTTAAAAGCCGATGGGCTTATTTTTATACTAGTTGTGGTGGCACCAGCTCCACTGGCCCACCCCATCCCCATTGAAGGAAGGGGGAGGTGGGCTGTTTTGGTGGCCACAGATGACTTGCAGTCCTGTTTCCAGGAATAATAAGGCTTGCAAGGGCAGAGAAGAGCTAAAAAGGCGCTAGAGAAGTGTCACTAAGCCCGACACCAGAACCTTGGCAGTGGCAAGTACGCTGTTCACACTCGTCCAAAGGGACGGTAAATCCCCTTCTGCCACGACACCCTTCCGACGGCATTCGAACACGCACTGTCTCCATGCCGCTGCTGTGCCTGCTGGCACGGCGGCCTCGCCTCGCCTCGCTCCCGCACCACGGGCAGCCCGACCCGCTCCCCCGCGCAGCTCCGGCCCGCGTCCCGCTGCCTCCGGCCCGCACCCCTGCAGCGCCGTGCTCCGCTGTGCCGCGCCGTGCTGCGCGCCGGCGGCGCGGGGCGCGGGGCAGTGCGGGGCTGGCTTGTGCGGGCGGAACGGCGGCGCGTTGGTGCCACCGCGTGGCCCGCGGCGGAGGAGGGCGGCGGCGGCGGAGGAGGAGGAGGAGGAGGAGGAGGGAGGCACCCACCCCACCCCACCCCACCCCACCGTTGTCCCTGTTTAATTACTTGCCGTATGAACCCAGCGGAGCCAGGACTACGTGAGACGCGTAGGGAAAGATTCTGGAGCGCTTAATGAGAAAGCTAGTTGTGGTTTTCTTCGTGTAGCTTTACATAAACCTTTGAAGAGCGGGGCTTGCTAACCCGGAGGAGGTGCGCTGGCCGTAGCTTGGCTTCAGCTGGAAGTGAAGTGCAAAGTGGGTCATCGTGCAGCCCCACAGTACCAAACCACTCTGCACACTGACTAGGCACCACCAGCAGTAGAGGTTTCGAGTTCTGGAGACTTGGGGCAGTCCATGAATCCTGGAGTGCAGCAGGCTGAAGTAATCTCCTTTGTCTACTTTTCTTCTTGCAAAATACATATTCTCAGTTTTTGCAGTCTGTATATTCTCAGGGTGCATCTTTTAGAATCATTGGATGCAATTTTTGAGCTTATCATTGTTTGTAAATACCTGAAGGATGGATGTTAACAGGATGGAGGAGTCTTTGTTCTGTAGTGCCCAGTGACAAGACAAGGGGTAACGGGCACAAGCTGCAACACAAGAAATTCCACTTGAGGAGAAATTTCTTTCCTGTGAGGATGAGGGAGCCCTGGCACAGGCTGCCCAGGGAGGATGTGGAGCCTCTTTCTCTGAAGGTTTTCAAAACCTTCCTGGATGTGTTCCTGTGTGACCTGATCTAGGTGAATCTGCTTTAGCAGGGCATTGGACTAGATAATCTCTAGACGTCCCTTCCAACCCCTACCATTCTATGATTCTATGAACACTTCTCTTAACAATGTGACATAGGTCAGGAATTGCTTCTAAAATGGTACATAACTAGAGAACCTGAAAGAAATCTCAGGATAAATTCCGACTTCTATTGGAAGAGACTCGAGGTGAATCAGGTGTGTGCCAACCTTATGTTTGGCCTGGAAGTCCCGAGCCTAATTCAGAGAGCATGTTAAAGGTGGTGTAATCTAGGCTGATCTCTTCATTGTGTTTATTGTAATAAACAGTGTCTGAATAAAGTCCAACAGAGAAACAAAGTGTAAACATAATGGCTGTTGAGAAAGAAGAATGACCACTAGTTTTACAATGCATCTGTACAAAGAGTAGCGAAAACTACTTATATTGCAGTCATTTACTTATTTGCCAAGCTCTTCCCCTTCCTTTGTGGCTGGTAGTATCTAAAGAGCAGTATCAACCTTCTTTTCACAGATAGGACATGCAGAAAATCCAATGGGCAACTGGTTCAAACACTGTGAGGCCCCTGGATACTCTTCATTACAGATTCCATTCTTGAACCTTTAGAGTTGAAACTTAACGTCTGGGTTCTTATTGCTGAAAGTATATTTCAAGTATTACTTGCTGTGTGCAAATATTTGGAATGTTAAGTGTAACTCAAGGCTGCCTTTCCTGGATTTCTTAGGCTTTGCCCTTCTCCCTCCTTTTTTGTTGGTTGTTTTTTTTTTTTTTTTCTTGGAGAGGAGGAGTGGGTTGAAAAAAAGTCCTTTATTTGTGAGCCATATTTTGTGACTGTATTCTAAAATTAAGAAAACAGGCTGTAAGGCGAAATACACAGTACAAAGTAAGACTTGCTGTGACCAGTGACAGATTTTGTTTGTGCCCAGAAAATTCTGGTCCCATTGAAGGCAGTGGCAGAAGTTCTAGTGCTTTCAAGAGTGCAAGAATTTCCTGCTATCCTTTGTTTATATAGAACTGCCCAGCAAGAATGACAAACACTACAGACTTTCAGAGTTATTCCTGGAAATAAAGTGACCAGAAATCCACAGGTATTATGTATGCTCCTGTGTATTGTTTCAACATATGAGTCTGGTTTGTGTCTGAAGAAAAAAAGCTCTATATGCCTGATCCTAAGGTTAATGCATAGTGTAAAGGATATATACCGTCTCCATCCATGCATACATCTAGTTCATAAACAAAGCCACTTGTTCATAAGAATGGAAAAATGCATAAAAAGATTAATATTGAAAAGAAATCAAACACTGCAAGCCAAGAGAGAAAGATACTAATGCCAGGTATTGCCTCCAAAAGGAAGGCAAGGACTTGTGTTCTGGAATTCAGTGATGGCCCATCTTGCATATCTGAACATCTATGCCACACTACTTAAGAGTTGGCAGTAGCTGGGTCACTTGCTGCTTTCAGTTATAACTCCCTCATAGAGAAGGTATAGTAAAAAAAAAATCAATAGAGAAATCAATACATTTTACCCAAGTTATCAGATGTGCTCCAGATGCTTAAGTTGCTAAATAGCACTTGATTCAAATAAAAGGTATCTCACATCCTTTGTATTAAAGTGAGAGCTGACATACATTGCACTTTTCTACCTCTCCATTCTCGGTTGAGTAGCATTTGCACTCTGGCACCAATTTATGTGGAATTTCAATGTGTTTTTTAAATAAAATTGATTAGCATTTTCTCTCCTGAAAAACTCTCTTAACATTATCCCAACAATTATGGAAAATTAGGTTGTATAAAAATACTTTTTAGTTTTATTTCTCAAATAAAGAAATAATGCAGCATAATGAAGGGTTGTGCAAGAGAGCTCTAGGAGTACTTTGAAAAAGCAACAGTCAGTGAAGTGGAAAAATGAGGGAACAAAGACTGAATTTCACAGTAAACTGTTTCTGTTGGATTTCATCTCTAGATATTACATTGATATTTTATGTGCATACAAATTATATTCCATGGGAACACTATGGAGTAAATTAACAGTGCATTGCACATAGATTAGGCTTGCAAATGACAAAATGGGAGGTAAGTGTGTAGAAAATGTATCCCTAAATGAGCATGTACTTAACTCATTGGCAAACAAGAGCATCAGGAGACCATCTAGGATAACTACATTTTGCAGGAAGATGCATAGTTTTTGGTAAAGGTGTTGGTAATGCTCTTAAATTCTCTCATAACAGCCTTAGCCTTTAATGTAAGACTGATAATCACTCTTGGCAAGATAATTCTTACAGTAAGTATATTAAAGAAGCCAAATAAAGATGCATAATGATAATGGGACACAGTGCCTCTCATCTGTAGGTGGTTAGATTCACACCTTGGTACCCTCTTAGTTAACTTCCAATGACATCAGGGTTTCAGTTATATCCAAAGCTTGTCACCAAACCATGTCGCAAAAAAAAACAACCCAAACAACTCATCACTGCAATTTGCAATGCTGATAGCCCTTGATGACAGATTTAACCAAGTCACCAACATTTGAAGGAAGGGCAAAGCTAACATATGAAATTCTGAGGGAAAGGAGAAGGTTATCTACATGTGTAATTTACCCATGTGGTATGAATTTCATCTGTTTAAACAGACTTACACCCACGCAGTATAACTCCAGTGATGTTGCTAGCAGATTACTCTTGTGGTTTTACTCCTTTGGAGTCAGCAGTACAGTAAGTTACCTAGTATTGATGATTTCTGAGGCTGATATTCACTGTAAACTCTTTTCCTGTCTTGACCAGCTGATCTGCTTACCTGAATGATCTTTACTACTCCGTTTTCATGGTGGCTGGAAGTGATATCTCATTAAGTGCTCTCTCATATCTGCATGTCATATCTATATTTGGGCTTCCAGTAAGAGCTCTGGGAACACCTTCAAGCTTCTTAATTTCTTTGTAAAAGTAGAGACAAGGAATTCATGAAGTTCAGAGGTAATTGCTCAAACATTTTTGAGAAAGTTGCTAAGTAAACAACAATGCAAAGTCTTCACTGCAATGTCATACAGAGCTCCACTGAAACAAAGGATATGAAGATATTCTTAGAGAAAGCTAGGAACTCATCATGTTTGAGCAGTTAATTAGACTGTTGTTGACAGAGACTGCCTGCATCATCTAGTATCTTCTTTCAGACATGGTCAGTGGAAAAAAGGATTGTGTCTTCTGTCTCAATCTCTTGTGTCAGTCTTGTGTCACTTACCTTCATGAAGAAGACTGATATCAGGCACAACTTTGAATGCTAGGATGGTATTGATTCACTTGGACTCAACTGGGACCTTAGAAAGATTGACCTAGCACCCTCCCTTCAGACCCATTGCCAACTAGCCTTCTACCTCTGAAAATATTTCATTTTGAGTTGAATATCACTGCTGAGAGGACTGAAGAGCATGATTGCACATGCTTTAATTAAAGGTCACAGTCTGACAGGCTGTGACGTTATCTATTATATAGCTTTTCCTTTGGAGCTGCAAATCACCCTTTTGTGAGCCAATACTTTTTCTGAGCACTGTCCCTAGTTCCCCAACTCACATAGTTGACATGATGGACCCAAAGTAGTGATGAAACTTTGTGAGAATGCACTAGCTCAGCTCCTGCGTGTACCAGGTCACTGCACTCTTTTCTCCTTTCCTTCTGACTGAACAAGGCTTTTGAGAGGCAGATGGAGTCTGTGATAAGCCAGAGAGTGAGCAAGCTTGTTGATTCAGGAATATACAGACTTTCTGCCAGATCCTACCGCTTTTCACCTCATTTTCTCTCTTCTCCCCACTGAACAGCTGTCCTCATCCCTGATACAGGCTCAGTGTGGTGGCTCCATCTGTATAAAAGCTTGTGTTTCAGAAGTCTTGTTGATTCCCTCAATTCCTCTTAACACTGGTCATTCTATACACTCATGTGATAATTGGAAAATATTAAAAAATGAAAAAAAAAAATAGAAACTCATTAAGACTTCTGAGTCCAAGTTCAAAGTGAGGAGAAATTCCCAAAGACAGCAAATGGAAGGACACAGGAGAAAGAGGAAGGGGGGTTTTCCTCTTCCTAGGGCCCCTCATTGGCAGGTAGCTGCCAGGGAAAGGATGCATTGCAACTAGGACTGGAGTCCTGCAGTGGTACAGGAAAATGCCACAAACGGCCAGAAAGTTGCTAGGGCAGCAGATGAGATAAAATAAAGGGAAACTACTAAGGAACATGCACTCACATGTTGCTGTTGTCCTCTCAATGTCTTCACATCAGCATCCCTGGAAAGTCATATCAACCTTGACCCTCACTGGCTCCCATTCTACAAACTTGGGAGAATTTATTTTATCAGCCTTTAGTGCACATGCTGTCACAATTCCTACATGACATGCCTCCTTTTGACTTCTCCAATAGATCAGAGTCCTTAGGTGCCATTTCAAGAGTCTGGCCAGATCGGAACTATCTCAAAGAGGCTTGGACAATAAACATCTGTGAGATGATCTTCACTGAACCAATACTAAACCATTTTGAATCCTTCCTTTATTCAAAATGATCATAGTGTTACTTCTAAGAAAACAGAGATGGTTTATTTCAAGTGTCAGATCAGATATTTCCCAAAAAGCCAGGTATAATGAATATGTTGAGCAGGTGTCTGACACATGGTTAAGAAAACATCCAGTTCTACATAGCTGGTACAGAAAACCTTTCATTTAGGTTTTCATAGAACATAAAAGTTCATAAAAGTATACTTGAAACTAATGGCTTCGCTCACATAGTTACTTAGGGCCAGACTTTGTGTCATCACTAGCATACATCCTTCAGTAAAATCCTGAACACCATTTTGCAAAAGAATTACATATGTATTTTGCCTGGAAGAGTCAACCCCTAATGCAGACAAGTCTTAGGTATTTTGCTAAGATACTGTAGGGAGTTTGCTATCCTGAAGACACAGGGGTAATTTTGCTTTTCAGGGTAGTTACTGTGATAGTTTTCAGGAAAAAAAAAAAAAGCTTTTAAAAACTGGAGTTGCTTTCCATTAGAATTAAAATTTTGATTCTTCTTGTAGTATTTATCTCCTGTAAAGCAATATTTAAATCATAGCATAAATTTTTAGCAACATCTGCTGGCCACGTTAAGCCATATTTCTTCNAAAGAATTACATATGTATTTTGCCTGGAAGAGTCAACCCCTAATGCAGACAAGTCTTAGGTATTTTGCTAAGATACTGTAGGGAGTTTGCTATCCTGAAGACACAGGGGTAATTTTGCTTTTCAGAGTAGTTACTGTGATAGTTTTCAGGAAAAAAAAAAAAAAAGCTTTTAAAAAACAGAGTTGCTTTCCATTAGAATTAAAATTTTGATTCTTCTTGTAGTATTTATCTCCTGTAAAGCAATATTTAAATCATAGCATAAATTTTTAGCAACATCTGCTGGCCACGTTAAGCCATATTTCTTCCTTGGTCTTGCCAGACTCTTATGAGATAATTCTATTGAAATACAACTAGAAAAATTAGCCTTTCCAGTTGCTTTTCACATGTATATATCAAACTGCCATTCTAGGAAACAATTTATTGGCTGGCATGTTGGATCTTAGAAACTTGTCCTTGCTTTTGTTTGCTAACAGATTACTTTGTTAATTCCAAAGGTTTATCAAGCACCTTGTATTTTTTTTTCCAGCAGTGTTTCATCTATTCTTGTTCTATATGAATAGATGTCTTGTCATGGAGAGATAGAGCTTTACTTTCACAATCGTATATTTTTCCCTGGCTACTTGTCTGAAATGTTTGATACCCCAGATGTACAAATAGTCATTCTCCTCTGTGGAGTTTGTTTGACTGCACGTTGTCAATGACTTTCAGATGCATTTGGACATATATTGTATCTGCAAAATGATGTATTCACTGCAGTACATTACACTGGGCCTGTCCTCTGCTGCCCTTCATAGTCATTCAGGTAGGCACAAAAATCAGAGCTGACATCCACGACATAGGAATCAACCTATTAAAGAAAAAAAAAATGTAATAGATGTTTTACAAATGGAACTACAGTTTGTGTTCTCAGTTATCACAATGAAAGTGGGGTGAGGGTTTTTTGTTTGTGTTTGTTTGTTTGTTTGTTTTGGGATTTGTTTGTTTGCTTTTGCTGTTGCTTAGAGTATTTTCTTAAGAAATTACAATGTTACTAGCAATCTCAACATTCCCAAGTCAGGTTCCCAGAAGATCAGACAATTGTCTTGAATACTATCCATTTTTATTGTGCCCTGAAACAATCAAAGAGGAAAGAGACTTGGAGAAAGGGGGAGAAATAGTGAGAATGTCTCTCTGTAGGTTTATGAAACTCTTCTGAGAGGCAGAGATCTCTTCTGCAGACTCTGACCCTACTATGTATTTAGAGTAATGGTAAAGGACGTGCTGCAGCATGGACTGCATCTCAGAATTCTCTCCTTGTAGGAAGTTGGCCCTTGGCACTGGGCTATAGAACATACAATATCTAGTCATGCTCTTACTAACTGTGTGTTACATAGCTTTGAGAAACAGAGAGGAATAACTTCAGCAGGAAGAGCTGCATGCCTGGGGAATATCCCATGACCTGTTGGGTGGTGCATGTTCCTCTAAAACAAGGTTCAAATATTTTTGAGATACTAGGAATACAGTTAAATGCTTTGAAGTTGTTAGAAAACAAATTTTTATTTTTTTATTTAAATAAATACACACCCCAAAAAACCCACCACTTTTTTTTTCTCTTAGCATTAAGGTACAGTAGGCTTACTGAAGTCTCTATGCTTGTGGTGCACGGTAGTCATCAAGCAGGCTGCTGAATTATTTCCTTATAAGATCATTTAACTTCAAAACTTCATATTATACGGGTCACATGCTCTGGTGATATTCAGAAGGGAATTGTCTCTTTCAGACAACTAATATCAGTCATTCTTCTATCTATATTTGGATTGCAGGCTCTGGAAAGTGTGATGGCAGTTATTAACTGCTCTCAAGAAATCCACTTGCAAGATGGATTTATTTCTTGATTAATGATGGAGATTATTCAAGTATTAATTCCAGTTTTTTATATCGCAAACTTGATATCATCCTTGTTCTCTCCACCCTTAAAATTACTATGATTACTCTAATTGTTAGAAAGCTATTATTTGATTCAGATTTGCAAAGTAATTATCAGCTAGTAGCACATCTGCCATTTCTTACTAAATTTTGGTATGTATTGTTGTATCTCAATTAACAAAAGATCTACTAACTGAAGCATTGCTGTATGAATTCTAGTAAGGCTTTCAAGCATGACATAAATTTTGTCCTGATTGATTCTGACTCTTACTGTGTGCTATTTAATTTGTTGCTTTGCATTTCAGAATTGTTCTGTGAACCCTGTGCTTGATGTTTTGTACAATGATTTCTCCGTCAGCAGCAATCAGATATACATCTAGAGGTTTTAAGTGATGGAGCAATCTTTATGACATTATTTTTACTTCTGCTTTGTGAGTTGTATTCTCATTACCTTTTTTCTTTCTTGGTGTTTCAGGCTACAGGGATTATATAGAATTACAGTTTTTAATCTTTGAGATGATACTACTAAAATAACAAGATAATTATCTCCACCTGTCTAGCTTCTCTTTTATGAATATGAGGAGCAGTGAAGGCAACAAACATGCTCTCTATTAATACTGGTGCAGCATTGATCTGCCTTTTACAGCATCTATACTTCCTATATAAAGTTGTTCAACTTGTTGCACAGTTATAAACCACTTCAGGATGAGATTCTGAGAATTCATAAATGTGCACAGGTGCTTACATGCACATCCCCCCCACCCAGAGACTGCAATGTCTGTGAACATTTCTATATTAGACAAACAATTCAACAATTTATTACTGAGCTGTTTAAAATGTCTTCTACTGAAAATATACTAATAGTTCAGTTCATGTGCAACATTGATTTCTTAACACTGTAAATTCTGGATTACGGAGTTCAGTTTATGTGTGTTTACTATAAAAAATACTTTCACAACCTTTTTTTAGAAGCTCTTGAAGTGGAACTATGCCCTACTAAGCATGTGGAGCTGGGCTTTCCTAATGAAGGCCAGCATGATGGTCAGAAGTCTTCAACATCACAGCCCTGCATTCAAGAGCTGAGGCTTCTGTTAAAAGTCAGGTAGCCCTCTATTCCTTTCCCTTTCTAGTTGCAAAATAATTTAAACTGACTTTACTGTGGTGTATCTTTACTAAAGGTTTTTTGTCACCCATTTGGACAGCATGGAAGCAAGTTCAATTATTTGTAGTGTTTTTTCCTGGTTCCTAGGATATCCCCATTACTTTTTCTACTCCTTCACTTGGAGAGAGGCAACCATTTAAAAATCCATCACGCCTGGCACTTCGTTTTGTTTCTGCCTGATCAGATGTTCGTTCTGAGTTCTAGATATTTCAGACCTTATGTACGCTAACACTTCACAAGTGTAGTGTAAGCCACACACTGTCTTCAAAAGGGCACAAGTAGGTAAGCCAGATGTGCTGAAAGCACAGTATTATTAAAATTACTATTAAAATGGTTAAATAAAAATACTATCTGTTAAAAGCTCCAAAGGGATTTCAAATAGCTGACAGCTCTATCTGAAGACAAGAACTTGCTAGGAGGAATTCTTTTTGCTTGCTGAGAGACTTTGCTTGCTGAGCTATTATGTTGAGTCAAGTCTAGTACAGATTATACTGAGAAATCTGTCGCATGCACAGGAAGATTAGTACAGTATGGTCTTATGATAGAAATAAATTCTGCATGCCCAAGTTTTTCTAACTTCACGCACTGTTACTTCCAATGAAATATCAAATTCCAAAAGCTTCCAAATGTAACTTAAAAAAAATTCTTGTTTTCGTGGTTGTTGGTAGAATCAGAATCAAGTCCTATGTCATCTTTACACATTGTTCTTACATGAGTTGTTAAAGTTTTATTTTATTTTAAATGTTTCAAAAATTTATTAAAGTTTTTTTTATTTGTTGGGATGCAGGATTCTTCTTTGGCAATTTTGTCTGGACTGTAAAAAAGAAGTTCATGGAGTAGAACCACAGGAAATCATGAAGTAGGAAATTCAGATAGAAACTGGAAGGCAGCAAAGTGAATGCAGACACAAAAGGACAGAGTAAACACTGGAGGAGGAGGAAGAAGAGAAGATGAAATAATTAATGCAGCTAGTTGTGTCCTCTGTTGTATTGGGAAAAGGTAAGAGGACATTATATCCAATTTACTACCTAAATTTAGTGTCAACACAGACTAAAACAACCTTAAAGTTCACAGGAGAGTCTGACCTCCAGCTTCTTTCTCTGTTTTTCCTCTATGTCAAAGTGCTGTTGAGGCAAGGTGGTACAGGGGTGCTACAGTGGCTTTCAGCAATTTGAGGTGGCCCTTCCATGGTATTTCTTAGGTGCTTGGGTGCACCTGATCAGGAGTCTGTGTTGACAAAAAGGTTCGAAACTTGGATATGATACAAAAATTGACCCATGTTTGACCCATGTCCACATGATCTCTTTGGCATGACACTACATCTTATTAAAAGATAGAATTACATTTGTCTGTAATTATCACTATTTGGCATATAATATAGATCAGGGATGTTAAAGCTGTTGCATAATTTTAACGTACACAGGTCAGGCAATACAAACTTGAGAAGGTCCTGGTTAAAATTACACTTTAAAGGTATTCAAAAGTTTAGGTATAGGAGGGCGCATTCTATTAGTCAGATATAGATGTGTCATATAGTGATGTTCTGTTCATCCTATGTGATTGGGGCATTTTCATGATCTCATTTCCAATTACACCAATTCTCAAAAAGCCTTTAAGCATGCTTTTTTTCTTCTTTTTTTTTCACTCATGGTGTCACTACAGGCCATATCTGACATATCCTCATGCGTCCATGTACACAAGCCTTGCCACACTGGAATTGATATTTGTGCTTGATTTGTTTTCCATGGCCTGTTGCAGGGAGTACAAAAAATGGATAATTATTGGATGGCCATTAAATTAGTGTGCATAAGTTTGAATGGCTATACAGCTTGGAGGTTTCTTTTTCTAGAAAGTTCTTATTTGTGTCTCTGGACAGTGGTTATTTTCAATATGCAAGAAGACAAGCCTCAGAGTCAGCAGTTTTTCTGAGCAGCAAATGTATCAGAAGGACTTTATAGAGCGAGATACGTTACTGAAATTTTAGTATAAATATTTGTATAAACAGGTGGAGGTCAACTGCAAAGGCAATCTTATTATCTGGCTTAAAATTGTTACCTGTAAAATGTTACAGAAAGGTTCTCACATTCAGGCCTAATCTCTTATTGCTCACCATTAAGATATAGTTCATTGAAAGTAAGAAATGTATGATTCAAACATAATTTCATTATGCAGAAGTCATTTCATTTAGTGCAAAAAGAAGAGCCGAGCAATTGGCAGTATTTATTTATGAGATTGTACGTGACCTCCATTCCAGCTATTTATGTCATACACTGGCATTTCATCTGTGTACTTCCAAAGTAGATCTGCTGTAAAAAGATGACCTCTGTCTTATTCGTGGGGAGAACAGAGGTGATAATGCTGATAGTACTGAGATTCTGATTTCCTAACGTTTTTATTAACCCCAGTAATGCATTTCATCTGGAAAAAGCTGAAGTTGTCAACACACAGTTTTTAGATAGTGTGTTCCTGTCTGATTTTCTGTAATTCAGCATTTATAACTGTTGATTTTACTTATAAGAAAGCCTGGTAACACCATATATACTGCCTCAGTCATTCCCATACAAGCATGTAATTCGTCCATTCAATTTTCAAGAACCTTTCTATCTTTTCGTTAAACAGTAATTTCCTGTATCGCCTTCCCACAGGAAACTCGGATGAAGATCTGGAAGTATGCATACGGTTTAGTACATACCACGTTTCCACCACCATCACTAATTTGGTAGCATGCAATTTTTTCTCCAAAGCAAACTTAAAATGGTATTCCAGACTTAAAGTGTGTCTTGTTCATCAATAGGCCACAGTAGCTCAAAAATGCACCATGTTAAATACTTATTGTCCTCCTTCAGCTCTTATTTAGCAGGGAAGATGCAGTCAAATGGCTTTCTGTCCTTCTAGGAGTATCCTTAGGTGCACTTCACAAGCTTTTGCCAGGTAATGGAACAAACGAGAACAAACAGGAGTAGCTGCTTGTCTTGTATAATTTCAAAGTAATTTGCTGACAGCTAAAGAATGTGTGTACTAAATTCTGTCTCAGACTTTCTAGTACATAAACTATAGCAGAGACTTTTCCTACATGGTACTCTTCAAATCTGCCCTTGACTATTCTTATCACTAGCTTTCATTCTTATCTGTTTATAATTGCCTGACATTCACAGTTTGTATTCCTCAGACTTCTCACAGCTCCTGCCTCTGCATGTCTGAGGTCCTTGCCCCAATCCTAGTTATTTCCATCATTTCCTCTGCCCAGTCTCCCCATCCATTCAGCCCCAAACCCCACTTTCCCTCATCTTAGTCCAAGTCTCAAGTTTTGTTTATATGCTAAGGTTGTTCGTGACTAAGGCACAGCAGTCTTCAGGGCTTTACTACTCAAATATACATTTTCAGTAAGAAAATATTTCAAAGTAAGTTTTTCTGAAAGTTTCTAACTTAGCAAAAGCTGAGTGTTTTCACTGTAATGCTTGCAACCCTTTCCTAATCAAAAGCTCCTGTTACAATGAGCTTGTTGTATAGGAAATCACATTTAAAAACTATATTTGAGTATTTTATATCATCATATAGCCTTTAGCTATGCAAGCAAAATACGTACATAAGACTATGTAAACTAAAAGTATAGATGTAAGCTTAAGAAATGTTGTGTAGGTGACATTATCTGAAAAATGAAAATTTCTTAATTTCATTATACCCAACTAGTGGGTAAACTTGTAATTAGTCATGCTGTCATTAACTAATCATATAAGTAGATTAATTCATATGTGACCATGCATTTAAGAACCAGATTTGAACTAAAAAACATATTCATGATAATACTGCAATACTATTTCACTTGGAATATTTATTCAACTCAACTTTTTTTTCAAACAGAAGCAAGTATCCACTTAGCATCTGAAGCTACATAAATGTACAGTGATTTTTAGATGAATACAATGCATCAGAGTTAATAGTGCCAAGTGAGTCCTAACCAACGTGTTAAATTAAATGAGTAAAATAACTCAGTATTTCCAACATAATAGGAGGTGACAATTAGTCATTCACAACCAACAAAGGAAAAATATATTAATGCTTCCTACTCAATATCATATAAAAGTAAATTATGAGTGTACATGTTTGAATATATAGTTACAAATACACAAACGTGAATTAATTTGAATCTCATAGAACAGTAGTATTAGTGATTGATTAACACAGTACAATTTAAAAACAATTTTATTGAGCAATCAGTGCTAATGTATTTACTCTTGTACCAAGTAATCTATAATCTAGTCATTGACTAGTAGAATTATTAAAACTAGTATTCATTGTTATAATTTCAAATCTAATACACTAAGGTATCACCATTGGTGATCGCTGGCTTTCATAAGTAAGCTCTTTTGCCATCTTGGAACATAGACGGATGTTCAAAACTGTGCAATATATATTAATACATTGTATCTTGACAGAGTCCCAAGCTGCCTGCAAAGTTATTGCACTTCAAATATTTTCTAGTACTTACAGATGTATCTGAATGCTTCACTTTGCTGTTGCTTTTGAGAAGAGATTAAAAAAGAATTGGGGAAAGCCTGTTGAATATTTAGGAAAATATTCTGCTGCATAACTGAAGTAGAAGGAGATCCATAAAAACAGTCCAGAGAAATGCTGTGTGGTTTATCAGTCTGTAAGGAAGGTGAAAACTTCCCCATGGTTAAATCACTGTTTTTGTTCCACTTTTGGTATTCATGCATAAGCTGTAGTCTGTCAGCATACATCATCTTCCACAAAGGATCCAGAAAATAATGTGTTTGGTAAAGCCAGTTCGGTGCAGGATAGGAAGGACAGTGTCCCCATGGCATGAAATAATTCACAGCAAGGCAGTGCTCTAGCTGCTTTTGATGCCCTCGCTTTCGTGACCTTCGATGTTGCCTGAAGTCGCCATGAAGAAAGTCATTTAAGTTTGATGGGTGGATACTCCAGTAGTTTCCTTTGCCATCCTCACATCTTCCCACCTTGATGAAGCAATCATTTAGTGAAAGGTTGTGTCTTACACTGTTCCTCCAACCTCGACCTTTGTTCCTGTAGAACGGAAAATTATCTTCAATATATTTGTAGATAGCAGCTAAATTCAGTTTATTTTCAGGAGAAGAAAGAATTGCCTTTGCAATTAAGGCTATATAAGATAGGGGTGGTTTTTCCAGAAATCTTGCTTCATCCACAGTCACAGAAAGACTTTTTTTGACATGTATGGGAGAGCTGAGAATTCGATGTGGAATTGTGTGAAACAGTTTTCCTTCCTCTTCTGCTGCAGTACAGGTGTTTAGACTTCCTTCATTGTTTTCAGAAAAGTCTTCAGTCATTATAGCAGGACAAAGTCTAACATTTATTTTTAATGTCTTGATGTTTTACTGCAAGTAGTCAGTTGAATAATTGGTCGTCTGAAGAAATGAAAGTTAGACTTCAAATGTGCTGCTCTCACCTACCCAGATTACTGTTTTATACGCTGTTAAGTCAACATTCTTAACAATGAAAACTAAACTGCCTATATTTACAAAAGTCAAAGTGCAAGTCCCAGCCGAATGAAAAAAAAAACAAACCAAAATAATTATACTATGTTAAGTATGAAGATAAACAGACCATGACGTTAGTGTCTCACTTCATTACAATCTGAGAAAACACCCTTCAGTGTTTCCCATTGAAACATAATGATTAATGAAAAGTTGATGGTGGCTAGATGGAGTTGTGAAAGGATTAGACCCTCCAGTGATATGCAGAACAAATTGAAACCCACATGTTGGTTCCTGTGTCTTACACTTAGTCAAGCGTGTTGTATTTAGTACAATAAACATTTACACCCTAAAAGAAAGTACTGTGTGAAATGAAACTTCCTATCAAATTTTTTAGCTGCAGCGTATCTATTATTGGTGAAACTGAATCAAAGCACAAAAGAAGTGCCACAAATTTCTCCCTGTTTTTATTCTTAATTCTCTGATCCCAATTGTGCAACTACTTTTCATGCTGAGTATGCATGTGACTGGTCTTGCTGACCCAGGAAACCACTTGAGGGAGCAAGTACCACTCAGAGCAAGCGAGCACTGTGCTCTGGGACCCTCAAAGCACAAACTGTCTTTAACATTGCCCTCAGCCTCCTGAGGTCTGACACTGTTAAGGATAAAATAATAATCTCATGTGATTAGTCAAAGAAAGTAATTAAGTGTTCAATAAAATGGGAAAAGCTTTGAAAGAAGAGGCATTGTCTTCTTTTGGGTCACTTTTGATGTTCAAAATATGTATTCCCAAATGAGATCTATGTTTCTCAGCATCAACAAAAGCTTTGAGGATTCAACATTATGAGGCTGAAGTTGTTGTTCAGGCTCTAGTGGATTAGGAAAGCAACGCTTCAGATGGTAATTCTGGTAAAAAGAGAGAGAAAGGGACTAGGGTACCCACTGAACTGATCTCTTTCCCTCTGAGCTTCAAGCTCATATTCCAGGTAATCATCTTGATTTTACAGGGCTTTCAAATCCACCAGCTGCGATGTTTTTAGATTAAGAAATAAGATTCATAAGGTAATGCCTTAGTTTACATGATTAGATTGTTAGTAATGCAGTCTTCCTTTTACAGACTGAATTGCCACCTGCTTGCTTGCAAGATTTAAAGGAGGAATTTTCCACTAACCATCGTGAATGGGATGTACCTGGTGTTGAAATAACCTTGGCTGTTCAAAAATTCTAGTGATGATGTAATAAGCTACTTTTTGTCCTGGATCTTAAATCTCAGCAATTATATGCTTTGAAGGCATTCATTTGACCTGTTCTATCCTTACCAGAAATTGTCTGGCTGACCTGTACCAAAATTGCCATAATCTTTCTAGTAGCTTTTCATAGCCTTCTGGTGACTGATTTACCCAGTTTGTTCTCTTCATTTCTTATTTGCAGCAGAATAGTTGCCATATCATAGCACAAATTGTTGAGATTCGCTCTGAAGTGTTTGATCTGGCACTTCAGACTATTATAAGTATTTCTATTTCTGTTCCTCTAACCATAAGCAGGCTATGCATAAAGGAGTTC
This sequence comes from Urocolius indicus, assembly GCA_013401255.1. NCBI lineage: Eukaryota > Metazoa > Chordata > Aves > Coliiformes > Coliidae > Urocolius > Urocolius indicus. Next base: position 51,828 of record WBNH01011497.1, on the reverse strand, counting down.
CTAAAATAATAACCTCAAAAGTTTGATTTCAATTCAAAATACCATATTGACTCTAGATTATTAAGTTATTTCTACTGGTATTTGTGCTTTTGTGGAATGCTGCACTTGCAAACTGCAGAACAAATGTTGCTCACTGTGACAAGGACTATACATTCCTTCCCCCATGCCTTCAACAAAGAAACACAGAATCAACGACGTGCTCTGCTATTTTAGTACCAACTTTGTGAATGGAGAGGATACAGATATATCCTCAAGGAAATATTTTTACCTCAAGGAAAATATTACTCCCATAATTCTGGGCATCCCCTCCATTCTCCACATTATTTCTAGAATTTTGTATACTCCTTAGTCCTATCTTTAAAGGTGAAAGAGTGGAAATCTCTCTTTTTTCCCCAAATAAAGGTTCTTTCTGAAAAATATAAGACAAATTCCCTGTTTTATTCTAATTCTTCTTGGGAATCTTCTGGTCACTGCCTGAAATGTCTGCAATGGTTCCATATTGGAGGAATAACCACCTTTAGAGGAATAACCACCTTTGGAGGAATAACCACCTTTATCTGAAAAGAGGAATTGGAGGCAGGGAGAGCACACTGTCTACTCTTTCTATACAGACTCATATTCAACCTGGAGGGATATGCTCTTCTTCAAATATCCACACATACTTTATTAAAGCAGCATTTTTTGTTACTGCATTTTCTACAGTGATGCTAATCACTAGAATCACAGAACAGTAGGGGTTTTAAGGGACTTTTAGAGATCATGTAGTCCAACCCCCCTGCAGAAGCAGGTTCACCTAGATCAGATCATATAGGAACATGTCCAGGCGGGTCGTTAAGACCTCCAAGGAAGGAGACTCCACACCCTCCTTGAGCAGCTTGTGCCACTGCTCCCCCACCTGAACAGTAAAATAGTTTTTTCTTATGTTTAAATGGAACTTTTTGTGTTCCAGCTTAATCCCATAACCCCTTGTCCTGTTGCTAGATACTATCAAAAAAAAGAGATGCCCCAACCTCCTGACACCAACCATTTATACAGTTATAAATATTAATGAGATTCCCCCTCAGTCTCCTCTTTTCTACACTAAACAGCCCCAGTTCCCAGAGTCTTTCCTCATATAAAAGATGTTCCAGTCCCCTGATCATGTTGGTGGCCCTGCACTGGACTGTCTCCAGAAGTTCCCTGTCCCTCTTGAGCTGGGGAGCCCAAAACTGGAAGAAGAAGCTAGTGTTATCAACCAGACTAGTTAAATTGTTTTAATTTTTGATTTGTCAGTAAATTAAATGTTCTTGAATAGAGATGAACGGGGAAACTAGAGTATTTGGAAATTCTGTTACAGCAGTGTATTCTGTTCTGAATTTTCACTGTTGAAAGATTGTCTTTACCTTTGTCAGTGTTTGTCTGAATTTAGATTTAAGAGAGGTTTGTCAACAACTTAGCTGTAATGGAGTGAATGTGGACTGTCTTCTTAAAATAGTACTAATGTTTCCTTTTTATTATTATTTACAGACTGCAGTTTGTCCACTTGGCATTGTGAAACAGCATGAATTTTAAAGAGTGGCCTGAGTCATGGAGCAGACCAGTTGCAGTCACAGGACAGAGTTTTGTGGAAAAATTCTGATGGTGCATACAATGTTTAACTAAAAGGATAACACAATCGAAGGCAGTTTTTGTCCTCACTCAGTCTTAATTACTGATATTTAACTTTAATCATGTGTAATATTGAGAGAATATGTTCCTGAAGTGAAATAGTGTGCTTTCTTCCTTACCTCTACATACTTTAAGAATGAACTGCTGTTTCAAAAAACCTCGCACAATATGCCAACAATGTTTTGGGGGTTTTTTTGTTTGTTTTTTTTTTTTTTAAAGTCTTTAAAGTCTTTCTTCTGCCTCTTGTTCAGCACTTTTGAGCATTCAACAACTAGAATATTGTTCTCTGCAAGGAGAAAATAATTTTATGTCTTATCCTAATGGATTTCTTTAATAGCAGTGAAGTTTGTAATACATCTCATGCTCTCAGCTGAAGAAGTGCAGTTTTCTAGGGCACTAGGGAATATATTGTTAGGAAACCAAGTGGAAGCAGATTTGATACTGCTCATCTTTAGTCCATGCTTAAGACATAATTGTTTTTCAGACTTGCAGTTAAGGCTAAGAAAGATCAGCTGGCCAGTGCTAATAATAGATATGCTAAAAACACAGGTAAGTGCAAGTATTTCCAAACTGAAGGCCTGTTTGGCTATTGCTTTTTTTTTTTTTTTTTTGCTTTACTGTGTTTAAGTCCCAAGACTACTAACTCTGTGACATTCTTCTCTATAATGTTTACTGTGCTGGTCAATAGACAAGCTGTCCCATATAGAAGTGTCTTACGTTCTACACACTGTTCCTTTTTTTGACTGTTTCCCCTGTCACTTGAACAGTGTTTAAGAACACCTGGTAGCCATTTGTCATGATTCAACGTTTGAATGTTGTGTGTTCAAAATCAGTAAAGATGATGAAGCTTTAGAAAAGAAGTGATTAGAGTAGTCCCCCTATTAAAATGTCCCAAAATTACCTGTTACAGTCTGAAAGGAAATAGTTTCTTATCTTTCATTACAGCATTGTCATGGTGTTCATACAGTTCTTTGTATAACTATGCTTACTTTGGTGCAACTCTCTCCGTATTTTTGAGAAAATACTTGTGTTGATAGATCCACAATCACAAAAAAACCTTATCTACACAGGAATACAGATAAGCAGACACTTCTTTATTATGCAGCGCTGTGAAACACTGGAGATAGCTCCTCCAAAGCGTGCTTCATTGTTAGTTACCATTTTCAGGGTTTTTATACACCTCAAAAAAAAGAACTACATTTGCCAACAAGAGCATGCTTAAAATGTCCATCTAGCAATTTAGGCCTCCACCTTGATTGGTGCCTAAAATTTCAAAAATCACAGTGATTGGATAAGAAAGATATCAATCACTTTGTTTTAGTAACAGCTAAGATATCAGCTAAGGTAACCTAAAAAATACATATTCCAGAGTCTTGTGGTTAAGGCAACAGCTAAGGTAACCTAACAAATACATATATCAGGGTCTTGTGGTTAAGGTAACAGCTACCATAACCTAACAAACGCATATACCAGGGTCTTGTAGCTAAGGCAACAAGTCCTTATCAGGTGTGGTATGTAACTCTTGCAGTTTGATCCTTATGTGATTCAAATAAATACTTACTTAATCAATAGGTGACTGAGTTATTTGCAAGTGCTTAGCTAATTGGTTGAACTATTACTAGGTGACTAACAAGTGCTTAACAAGTGTTTAACTAGTTATTGTGATGGTAGGTTGTTAACTAAAATAATTGTGTATGTGTAACACTTGCACTGTCATCAAAAGTTTACCCAGTACAAACTGTCCATGACAAACAAGTCCTAAATCAAGTGGAGAGACCTCTACCTTTCTGTGTTGATGAAGCATACAGATAGGAAAATACTTTTCAAAAGAGTGTGATCTTCCTCCATTCTCAGCTATGCTTGTTGGTCTCCACCCTTATAGTCACTGATATTTCTTTCTTGTTCAAAGACAGAGTATTTTCCCTCTTTTATACTTTTTATTTCTTATACAACAGTTTTCAGAAAGAAACTCTGAGCATTTCCATGGGGGGAGCTCTGGAGATCTCACACCTTTCTTAATTAGTTGTGAAAACATGGCTGGACAAGACTACCATCTATCTTTACACAAGAAATCATTAATGCTTGTACTACTGGCCCTTTTTGAAAAATACTACACTGTACAGTGCTAGTTCAAAGTCACTAATATCCCAGAAGTTTATGGGCTGTGATAGGGCTTATGTAGTTTATGGTAGAAAATAATTTTATAAATCTCTCCTTATATGCAGTTGTTTCAATGTCTGATGATTCTAGGGAAGTATGAAAGAAGAGTTTAAGAAGAGATTAAGACAGAGGAGCATTGGAAAGACCTGGAAATGATCTCATGGTATGGAAGGACGATTCATCAGAAAAGAAGATTAATGAGAAGATATGGTTTATCTTGTCTGGTAATACACATACCCAAGTCAGCTTTAAAGTTAACAGAGATGTTGTATCAACAGGGAGAAGGAATCAAAGTGGCCTGCAAGACCTGAGCCATTTGAAAACATGGATGAAGAATTAGGTTTCCAGCTGAGTTTTGTGATGGTGCCACTAATGCTGTCAGCCTCTGACATGGCTAATTCCAAGCCAATTTCTTAGTTTGTACTGCACCATTAGATTATAATGTAGGTTTACCCTTTGAGGCAGATATATGGGAAATATGAGATCAAATAATGCAAAGGAAAAAGTGACATATTGCATTCATGATCTTTGTCCCATAAAGACTGCATCTTCCCATTTGTAAGATGCCATAAAAGTAAAAGCCAAATGCTAACTGATTAAGTTGATTGAGAAGACACAGTTTCATTTCATATCAAGGGAAAATGTCCCACACAAAGATTGAAAACCCTTTAAATAGTTCAGTGTGCTTTTTCCACCTGTTTTTAGCTGTTCGGCACAGGATTTGTGTTTTAGGGTCAGCTGCACAAGTTAATTCTGCAAGTTGCTTTTCTCTCCATTCATCTGGATGATGCTAAATGCAGTCTAGCACTAGATGATTTCATATACTAATTAGTGGTGGATTCAGTTATATTTACATGGTGCATTACAAGTTCATCTCCAGTATACTCACATCAATGTAGCATTGCTGGTTCATTTCAGTTGTGATGGCTAATCTTTACCTAGAAAAAGCTGACACAGTTCTAGTCCCACTGACATTATGGTATAAAGTCAGGGCAGATAGTGACATTGTACTTTTATATATGAAAACATTGGGGAAAAAAAGGCCATGAAAATACATGCAGGAATAGTTTACAATATGGAAACTATTTGCTGTTTATCAGACTATTTACTATTATTTATGAAGTGCATATCCTATAAGAGGTGAATAGCTTACCTTTTGTGCAATTTAATGAACTAAATGTGCAACATAAGCTGATCATCTAAAAATACTTCCATTTGTACAGTGTAACAATGCAAAGAAGTTAGCTTTTAAATGCTATTTTTCTAAGAGCCACATAAAATATAGGGAATGCAAAATTTGAAATATATCATTGAAATTGTAATGCCTAATACTGTCAAGTGGAGAACAGGACAACATAGCTTACGCACCATAACATCTATTAATAGACCTGACTCCCTTTTGCAATGTCAACTGTAACATTAATCCTTGTTTAAAATCACAGAGTCTCAAATATCAAGTGCTACTAGTTGTAGAGTTCTCTTTCAGTTTATATCAGAGAGCCCAATGGAGTCTTTTGAAGGACCTAGTCGGAGTAGCAGGGCTAACTTTTTAGAAGTCCCCACAGCAAATGATTTCTCTTCAGAGGACGAAGATGTTAAACTTGACATTAAGCTTCGTTTCTCTCCACTTCCCCGAAGGCGGAATTCTGATTCTTCAGAGGAAGAGGTACCAGACACCCTCACCACTGGCTCAAGAAAAGTTTCATTTGCTGATGCATTTGGGTTTGACCTTGTGTCCATTAAAGAGTTTGATACCTGGGAAGTTCCGAATACAGGACAAAATGATGACATAGAAAATGAAGTTTTCCCTCAGGAGGAATATTTTTTCACCCAACTGTTTACGGTACCTGCTTCGCAAGAAGAACTTTTGCAAAAAGTGAGAGAGCAGAAAGTAGCATTGGAATCAGTTGTGCTCCTGCCAGGGATTACCTGCATGAACGGCATTATACGAGTCCTCAATGTGTCCTTCGAAAAAGTGGTGTATGTGAGAATGACACTGAATAACTGGCTGAGTTATTATGATATCTTTGCAGACTTCATGCCTAATTCTTGTGGTAGTGAAACTGATCAGTTCTGCTTCAAGATTTCATTGGTACCTCCTTATCAGAGAGATGGAGCTAAGGTGGATTTCTGTATACGCTACGAGACACCAATTGGCACCTTCTGGGCAAACAATGACGACAAAAATTACACACTGATTTGTCACAAGAAAGAAACTGTGCCCAAGGTGGAAAATAAACCACACAAAGAGGTTGCTGATAAACATCTTAAAGGCTGCTTAAAGATGACAAGAACCAGGTGAGGCTGCACTTTAACTTTTGCTAATTTACAACATAGCAGTTTAATTCTAACTTTACAGGTGTGCCTGCTGAATCTAAGATTGCCTGTGCTGTTTTCTTCTATTGTGGGTAGTTTTTTTCAGTGATAATTTAGATCAAGGCTTGTTTTCAGTAAAACTCTTGTATATATCAATCAATAGTTTTCTGCAGAGAGATTGGTTGCAATATATATAATATGTGGCCTGCACGCCACTCATTTGAAATGTAGTGTGAAGGTCTGTAAATTATGGGCTGCGTATCAGTTTTCATCTCTATAGTTTATAAAGTGCGCTGACATCAGTGAGAGCTTTGCTTCAGACAGACAGCTTTGCAGTTGAACAGTTCACATTCATTTCCTTTGTAAGTCAACAAAAAAATTAAGTAAAAACAAATCCTGAATTTTCACATTCTTTATTTAATGATTCATTATCCACATGCAATTATTAAAACAGAAATGGCACTGGTGATTCAGGAAGCTGATAACTCAAGGAAGGATCCTATTGCAATTAGAATAGCTGGTACAAAGTTTTCTGCAGGTGGTTAGGCCATCCCCCAAGTTGTATATTGGTGTAATAGTTCCTTTTCTGGCCACTGGTTAATGTTTATGTTTCACAAATGGTGAAATGAATGATGATTTGTAAGGTAGAATTGGTAATATCTCAAAAAAATTATGGAACATATATAAATTTCTAATTAAATATATAAAAGTACTATGCTAATTATAAAGTGGTAGTGGGTCACTTATAACTTAATCTTACTTTAAGAGACACACTCAGGAATAGTAACTTTTGGCTACCTATCCTGTTTTAAACTTCTTTCTGTAAGCAAAACAATATTTCTCATAAAAATCTAGTTCTCAATTTTTTTTCTCATCAAATTGGCTATAAATCAGTTGGAGTTCTGCAGAACTGAATATTATTTTACCTGCAGTGTGCTTTGCAATCCTTAGATCCCAGAACTGAATTTGCAATTAAGTTTTAGTTTCTGTACTTTTTCCAAGTAAAGCAGTGCTGTTTGATTTCTTTGATGCTTTTCCACTGGACTGAATTGATGGAGAAAAAGAAACAAAATTGTAGCAGTGGTGAGAGCTTAAGAAGAGAAACAGTCAGGGCTCCCCCTATGCAGACCCTTCCTTCCTAAAACCCAGACTTGCTGTGCTGAGAGCCTCTGTGAATGTCAGCCCTGTTAGAAGTGCACAATGTGGCTTGGTATCTGCATCGACACTGTGATGTACCTCAGGGTTAACCTGAGGCCCAATCCATAACAAGTTAACAAATCTCTCCTGGTTAAGTGTCCCTTGGCCCAGCTCTTGGGCTACCATGAAGATGCTTTTGTGGCCCAACATACTGGTATGTCAAAACAGAGGGAACAATGCCTTTACCTACCCTGTGGTCAGATCCTGACATTTATGCCTGGTTCTGTACCTAGTTTGTGTCCTTCAAGAAGTGTCATATGACACATTCTGGGTAAATAAGATAGCCTGAAATGTCCCTGCAGAAGAGCCATAATATCAAATACCGCAGACACATGCAGGCAGTGTGACTTCAGCCTGAGTTCAGGTAGCCCACATGGAGCACTTGATGGACATGGAGAGATGAGTCTTAATTTAGTGAGCCTTGGGCTTCTAGATGCTTTCAGGACTGACCTGCAAATTTAGATGCAATTTGGCTTCTGAGGTCGAATGACTTCTGAGTTTAGTTCCCTCAAGTGTCCTGTGACATGCCTAGTGCTAGCATGAGTGGTAGAAGTGTTTCTTCTGGGGGATTCTTTTATACGTATATATGCTAAATGTATTGTATGTAAATCAGACAGAAAAGCATTTTTAAAAATGAGAAAGGAGATAACATATCTACTCCTTAACATAAAACTACCTTGCCTCTAATCAGAGTGTAAAGTTACCTCCCTCCATATCAGGCTGCAGAGGAATATATATACGTATATATGTCTATGTGTATATGTACATATGTATACATATGCATATTTTTTTATATCTGTGTACCCACATGTATATCTGTGATATTAAAACCAAAATGGAGAGATTCTTGTTTACATTAAGATCTGTTACACATTTTTTGTCAAAGTTAACTAATGTGCATTTCCAAGATACTCTTTAGTGACAAAAGGACGTAAGAAGACCATGCAGAAATAAGTGGAAATTATTTTTGGAATACAGTTTCAGTGGTCAAAACATTGGGGGAGAGACAGTTTCTGAGAGACAGTTCTGGCAGATTGTAATCCAGGACCAATTTTATGCTACAGGGACTTCATTGACTTCACAGGAGTTACAGCTTTCACCAGTGTAAATGAGGTCAGCATTAGGGCCTTTAGTTTCAAAAGAACTAAGATGCCAACCTCCATTGCTCACTTGTTTTTCAAAGTGTCTTTGTACATGTTGCCCCTTTGAGTGAGGAGGAACACCCTGCAGACATCTTGCAGAAGTACCTCATTATTCTCCTTCAGACCCTCATTAAAAATCCTCTGCTTTGATGTCTAGAAAAAAGCGCAAGAAAAACAAACCCTCCAAAATTGGCAAAGTGAAGCAGCTGATGTGCTATGACTCCTTCATATCATGTTGAACAGTGCTGCTTGTTTCCTGGCTCTCCTCCACCAGTCCATCTCTCTCTCACCTCTTGTTTCATGGTTTGATGATAAATTCTGCAGCATTTATATATGCTGTGCTGGATGTTTACAGAACATTAAGCAAAGTAGGGGTCCTGGACCATAGCTAGCTTGTCTTAGAAGCTGCAGCAATGCAAACAGATATACACAGAAATAATATCATGTTTACCTACTGTTCATGCAATAAATATGAAGGTAAGATTATTGCTACCCATGGCCACAAGCTTGATCTTAAATTAAATATTTCTAGATAGCAACCTGAATAGAAGGACATTTTAATAGGATAACAGGCTCCTTTATTTCAAATTTAGAAACTTGTTACAACTTTTTTTTTTCAAAAAATATCTTGGCTCTGAGATATACTTTCTCTTAAAATGTGCAATTTACCTCTCCAGTTAAAAAATACGACTGTTAAAGAATTATACTTTTTTAAGCAGAGAGTCTGATCCACTCTAGGGCATACTTGCATGGCTCATTAAATGTCATTAGTGAGGATTAGTTGTGTTAGTTAAGTGAAAGGAATAATATGCGCTTTCAGAGGAAGTTACTGAGGAAACACAATATGATTATATTATGTTAGTCATAAGAATATGAGCAGGACAAAGTTGTGTGAATGAAGGCGAAACAGTGTCTTCTGACACCATTATTAAGAGATAAAATAAAAATGGACTTAACCCTCAAAGTTACACCTGGAAAAAAAATTATAATGAAAAGCATAACTGTGTGGAATAAATAATGCTGAAAACTGTCCAGATTTAAAATTTAGGTTAGATTCAAAGTCTAAATTTAAATATTGCCTATTCATTACATATTTCATTTGCTTTTGCTTCTGTGTCTAGGCATAAACAAATAGTCTTCTCTTAAAGTTTCATGAAATATTTGTTTCTAATAGTATTTTTCCAAACAAAAACCCTTTCTAACATAAATTTGAATACTTTTTGTGTTTTAAAAAAATCTTTGAAGAGACTCATAGGCACAAAATATAGTTTGAAAAAATAACATTTGAATTAATTTATTTATGTTTTAGTCTATCTGAAAATTTGCATCTAAGTTAGATGTACTGATAAATATATCTTGGGGGGAAAAAATGACTTCTAAACAATTAAGAGTTTAGAAAAGAGAGAGCTTCTGTGAATGGACAGCCCTGATTTCCATCACATATATGAACGTATATCTAAATATTCGGGAAAATGTAAATTAATTGTATCAGCTCCACTCTTTTCTCATTTTGTTGACTATCTTGTTCTTGGGACATGCATGCATAATAATTCTGGACACAGATTCCTCCTCATCCTCAGGTTTGGGCCACATAATCTTGTTGTAGACCCCAGGGTCCTGCATTGCTCTGATCAGACAGGGTCTGGTTGTGTGTGACGTGAGGCAAACATAGACTATACTGCATGACACAGTGATAACGACCTGCAAACCATCTCCCTCATCACTGGTGAGGCTGCATCCCATTTCTGTGCTTGATCCTGATTTGCCATCTGTCGAGTGAGCAGTAGGAGCAAGAGCACAAGGAAAACAGCTGACAAGCATGAGAATTGTTTTATGAGAGGGTAAAATATGTATTTGGACTCCTGTCCCCTGACAAGGAAGGGGCTAGTATTTTTATCATAACTGTCAGTTATCCCCCTTTTAGCTCTCTGAGCATGCAAGCATATCACTCTAAAATGTTGGTACTGTGCTTTTTTTTCATAACTGCCAGACTCTACCTTTCATTGAATGGTGGTGCATCAATTCACTTCACTTTGTGATGCTGCTTTAAAACTGAACACAAAATCTGGTGATGTCTTGTATAAGAGCTGCCCTATGTACAATGTGTGATGAGAAAGAAGAGATTAAAATCCCTAGGTCTGTGGACCATCAATGCCAACTTCAGCAGTAAAAATGCTGAATGGTCTCAAAGCAATTATGAGTAAGCAGATTTCTTCTCTGAGTACTCTCCTGTCTTCAGCTGCTGTCTCATGCCCTTTCTGATGGAAGGCAAAGCAAGTAAGTTGCTAAAGAGGCAGTGTGTCAGGACTGCACTGTGCTCAGTCAGTCTTCCCCAAGCAAATGGCAGAGCAGTGCCTAGGTAGTCCCTAGAAATGCAGTTCTGTATCAGATCCTCTCAGCTTTTACCACAAACTCATGATGTGATTAAAAAAATAAAAGACTTTTGAGGAAGATTCTTGGAAATAGCTTCTCATGTACATTGCTGTGAGGAACAACTACATTATTCCCAGCTGATCCATTTAAAATATAGCATTTAAATTCCCTTTTTAATCATTCTTCTTTTGATTATTGCACAGTATGATGTTCCTGATCAGAACAGGAAAAGGAGAACAGAAAAGGTGTTAAAACACATCTTCTTTGTATACTGCTATTTAATCTCAAGGTTGTTTCTGGCATCTCAAGTCACAAGTTACACCTTGATCAGCATACAGATATGGGATTTGGCTAAAGTTTATTACTATTATTAGGAAGTGACTGCAGTCACTTTTTTTACCAGGAGAGCAGCTGCTAAATAAGCTAGCCATTCACAAGGAGCCAGATAAAACCAGCACTTCTCCACTGTTCAATACGACCTAGTATTCCCAGCTCTGGCCATTACCAGTGTTTGTCAATTGTAGAAGTTGATAGCACTGGCACCAAAATAAGACTTCTCCAGGTACCTGAAGTCTGTGATTGTCCATATATATATAGATATATATATCAGACTCAGAACAATTATTTAAGGTGATCTAAAATTTATTAACAGACAAGTGGGGTAAAAGCAAGTTGTGAAACTGAGGCTGAGTATTAGGAGTGCTTCCTCATAGTGACTCTAGCACTATCTCGTAAGGAAATTACTTCAGTCTCACTCTCCAAGGACATTTAAAATAAGCTGAGAAATCACTTGAAAAATATTCTACAGGGAACAATCCCACTTGACCAAGAACTACACTCAGCAGTTTTTCTTAATATATGCCTAATCATAGTGTTTAAAAATTGGATCATACTTACTATGTGAAACATGAAATATATTAAATTCCCTAAAGATAGACTTCTAAGTTGATGACATAAAGCTTTGAATGTTATCACAGAAAAACCAAAGAAACACAAGGAAGTTATAGATGACAATGACATGCACAGAGCAATCAGATATCCGGTAAACATACTCCTAAATGGAGAGTACCTAAAGACTCTCTTATTTTTGCTTTCAGTGATTATGAACTGTGCTACCCATGCCCCATCCATTTATTGCACTGGAAATATTAAAAGAAACTTCTAAACTTTTAGGTAACAACATATAAAAAGTCCATGTGGCTTCTATGGCAATCTTAGCATATCATTTACTCTGGGTCTTATTAGTATTGGTGGTTTCTCATTCACTTCCATATCTGCCTTAGAAACTACTCTTACCAATGTTATGGGATAGAAATTTGTGCTCTAATGCGTGGGAAATATTGGCTACTACAAAGCTTTTTCACTTGTTTGCATTAAACTCTATAAAACTGATGCTTTGTAATCTGAGTATCCTTTCCCAACCACGTGATAAGCACTTGTAATTATATGTGCATTGCTTGGTTTTATGCCTGTAAGATATATATATTTTTTGCCATTACTGCAATTTCATCAGTTTATTTCAATATTCCAATACTGTAATGCTATTACAATTGACTCTTAGAATTTTTTAATGCAGCAACTGTCTTGATCCTGCAATAGGAACACGAAATAATTTCATGAGCATCAGGATTCTCACTGAACTTTATAGAACTCTGCATGTGTAAAACTCTCCTTGAATATTAATTTACAGGATCAGAGTTTATTTCTATGCTCTTTCAGGTTACAGATCAAGAACTTTTGGACAAAGAGAAATACACTGCTAAATGAACTCCTGCATTTCATTGATTAATGTTTTGTTTAGGGAAATATCTGTTTTGCAAATGTAAACAGGCTGTAAATGACAATTCCAACACTCTGTCTCCTGTCCACAGTTCAGGTATTGCAGTTCATAAATGCTCAGAAAAAAAATCGTTCCATTACATTCACTGTGATTTGGCTAAATCTCTTGAAAAGACTTTTAAAGTCAGTGAAACATTAACTGAGAACATGGGAGTCATATTTAATCAATGCATTCACTACCAGTGTCATTTGATCTGTTTATTCTGATTATGAACTTTAAACGATAATCCAGCCACAGCACAGCAACTCTGAAATTAAAGCAATTGATTCAGCTACAGTGTAAGTCCAAGGAACCAATTGCCCATAGTATTTCAAAGATGAAATGGAGATTATCTTCACAGTTAGGAAAGGTAGAAAAAATAGTCCAAACAAATACTTTGCAAGTTAAATGCAGTCCCTGCCCTAGGACAAAATAAGACAGAAGACCTTTTAAGCAACACAGGAGCAGGTCAGAAGTGGCTATTTGATCCCTAGACCTTCAGTGACACACAAGAAAATTCTAGTTGATATGCCAAAGCCTAATGGGGGGCTTGGTTTTCTGACTGTCTCTCTACTCTCTTCCTGATCTGTGAAACCAACTGATACTCTGACACTAAACCCAAAGATTTATTATTGTTGGTACTAATAGCAGTCCTAAAGAGCTCTGAAGAACACTGAGCTACACACTTGAATGTGAGTTAGGTTAAGCTGGCAGATTTTTCTTACCTTGCATTTAGGTGCACCAGGTGACTTGTATTTACATTTTGCTTCAATGCATAATTATTGTCTGTGCAATAATGTTTATGGCTGCTGGACAGTAAGATGTTCAAGTTTGGATCACTTAATGTTGTGGTAGAGGATTGGTGAGTTTGTCGGTTGTTCTCTCTTCCTGTATACCCCAGTAACTCTATACCAGCGTCTCTTTGATTTTATTTCAGATCTTCTTGATATAAGTATTGATATCTATCACATAGCTGCCTTCTTGCTGTGTGGAAGTAAGACAGGATGTGAAAAGATTATAAAAGCATCTTCTTGTTATGATAACACCTGGGGATTGTGTCCTCATGAGATACTTACTGAATTTACAACTGCTTCCAAGATTTAAATCATAGTTGTCCTCTCTCAAGAATGACTGACTAAGGCTTTTTGCGGTCAGTCATTCTGTTTTCCCCTCCAGAAATAGTGTCTCTGTCTTAGTCTCACCTGACTTCCATCTAGTTATCCAGTCTCTCCAAGGCATCTGTCACCTTCTTGCATACATGTCTCAACACACTGCAGTCAGACTCACGATCCAGGGAAAGACCAGATACCACATAGGCTAAGGTTTTTTATTTTCCCTAAGGTTTTTTTTTTTTTCTTCTCAGATATATGCAAAATAGACACAACTTGAGAAAGTGCAAGTCTTGCTTTTCTCTTCTGCTGTCTTTTAAAACAGTGGGAGAAAGAAGCAAGAGAACACCTGTCTATAACACCATTTTGATATTTGATCATACCCCTTCCAGACAAAATAACATCTTAAGAAGCTTATAGTCTGACCTGAGGCCAAGCCTAGCCCTCTGGAAACGTGAATCCTGACTCACTTTTTCCTGTTTTTGGCCCTAGAGATAGAGATGCCAATGATAAGGTCCCGAATTGCTAATTCACGATGGAGCTGTCAATAGGTATTTTACTCCTGTCCAGTGGAATCTTTACTAAAGAAATTATCTGTTTCTGAACTAGCTAGCACATTCTGTCAAAAGAATATGCCATTTTATGACCAATCTGTGTGTAAAAAATCTGTGTAACAAGACTTTTGAACTGGTTTCTTTTCAACATTGTTATGTCACTATCATAATAAGACATAACAATTGTGATAGAGATATAAAATGACCTGAAAAAAGTTGCAATCTTCGTGTTCATAGCTGCTGTAGCTTAATTGAGGTGTAACTGACTTACTGTGCACGGATTTTTCTGCAGCCTTCACAGCTATAGTCATGAGATTTGGGGTTAGGCAGGGCTATATTAAAGTTTGAGGCTGGCACTAAATTGGTATCAAGCTCATGCTTCAGTCTGTATGTTACCAAATTTTCAAATGGACAGATGCATGTGTATATTTTCTAAAAACATTGTACGAATGTTTTGCCATTAAAACTCAAGGTCTTTTTTAATGAGTTAGAAATAAAGACTAATTTCTTGGGACTCTGTTTGCTTTTAGGCTATGATTATTCTCATCCCAAACCAGGCCAGTGCGTTTTGTTCTGTGCCACCTATGTCCCTGCTTCAATCATAAACTAAGACAGAAAAATGAAAATACTAGTAATTGGAAAATATAATCCTCTGGATAGCACCAATCCAATAATCTTAATAAAAATAGGTTTATTACAAACATTGCCTGAATCCTACTGGGAATTATCTTTTCAGAAAAAAACACTCAAATTCCCTCACAGCTGCTCTCTTGATCAATTGTCCCCCTTGATACTACTAATCATCTTACTATATACAGCTTATTCTGAACATTTTTTTTTCACTTTGCTTTTCAAACTTTCTTTCCAATTTCTCCTTGTTTAGAAGCTACTGACAGTCCTTTATAGTCGTTTTGCAGGCCCACCTTTTCTCTTCTTCTGATATCAGCCCCTTTTCTTAGATGTGATGGCCAACACTAGGGTATATTTCCTCAAGGTGGGGAATATTCTCTTCATCAGATTTCAAACATTTAAATAGAGATACCATGTGGCTCTAATTTAATGCAAAATGTTTGTGAGATGGCTAGACTGACTCCTGATAATGCAGTCTTCTATTCTCAGTGTAGTTTCAAAATAGTAGCTGCAGTGCAAGCCTCCATTGCTATGCCAGCCTGCAAATATCCTCATCTACAGCTCTAATGATGAGCACGTCACTCCATCTCCTTGCCTCTGTCCTCTGTCCTGACTATCAACAAGGGAGCTAATTAGTGTCAGTCCTGTTTGTTTGGTGACACCTATTTACTACGAACTGGATTGAGACTTCTTTAACACTGCTGTTAGCGGAAGGTCATATAAGAAAATTTGTCTTGCCTTGATTTGTAATAAGGGCTCTAATTTTACTTACAGCTTCATTCCAATAGGATCACTTGCCAATGGCACAATATTTTAAAATATTCAGTAATTTCTGCTTCACACAGCTAGTCATTTATGGCTATTGATTTTCTTTGCAGTTCCTGGTTTAATTTCAGAATTTTTTTCCTGGGTGAACTCAATCAGTTTGGAATCTAACAATATAATTTATTTTTTTACTGAATAATTTAAATTATTTTTCTGTTATGCTTCTATTTTTTAAATACCTCTCAAAAATAACAAACATGTAAATAGAAGGTGATGATACTGACACACGTTATGTGATAACAGCTTCATAGTTCAGGCACATATAACGTGACAACTCTGCAAGGATGGATCATTTAAAGCCAAAATGCTCTTATGTAGCAGGTGACTATCTTTTCAGTTAAAGCCATCTGGCAAATTGAAATTCAGGTGTACATGTTAGGTGCTCAGATCTGAGGACAGTAGTTGTTGAGCTTCAGTCACCCTCTGCTTTGTTGTCAGCATGGGCAGTGGTTCTCCACACTGTGCTATTGCTGCCCTTTGCACTCTTGGCCTGTCTGTAGCTTGTGCAACTATTGGTTTCTGCTGTACCTAAGCTGTACTTCCCAGGACTGTACCTCAAGTTCTCATAGTTGGCAGTTATTTCAGCCTGAGGACACAGCCAGCTGCCCAAGCTCACAGCCCAGCCACCTCCCAAACTCTGCTCCCCAACATCTTCTTGAACTTCATCCTTCCAACACAGCTCTGAGGCTCCTACCTCACATTAAGTTCAGCTTCTCTTAACAGTATGTAAAAGCCTGAAAATGACTTAGAGCATTTCCCTGAAAGGTAGTACAGCTGAATACTTAGTTTCCTTACAACTTTCTGAGCCACTTTACTGCTTCCCCTCCACTCCTGCTAATGGACTTAGTACTTCAGAGTTCACACATGCTGCATTGTTGACACCGATCGCCTTTGCTGGTTGCAGTCTTTGCTCTGCTACTCACTTTACCCACTCCTTCAAACCCTGGAAAAACTCTTTCCAGTTCTGAATTTATGTGCCCTTCTCAATCACTTATAATTCTGTGTCCAGTTGCTTAGTGCTCTCTCTAGGGTCTAATATTTGACTTTTATTTAATTGGGTTTTATCTCTATGACCTATCTTAAAAGAGAAGAGAACCATTTAATTTTCTCATGCAGTAATGTAATTTTTATTTTATTTTCTTCCTCTCCACCATAGAGTTTGATGTCTTTTTGTAGGGTGCACATCTTCTTTTATGCACCCTAATAATCCTATGCTGCAAATCTGATTTGAATGTTTGAAATTCTTTAGCAATCATAAAAAAGCCTTAGTCTGTATTTAGATGTTTCTCAAGAAAAGAATATGTATTCCCTTAATTTCTAGCAAATTCTTATCAACACCTTTATACACAAATTGTTATAAAGATAAGCTATTCTTATATAATGGTTTCTAGGAGTTTGACTGTCTCCGCAGGAGTTGCTGAGGGATGAAAGTTCTAATGATGATTTAAAGCAGTGAAGTGTGTAGGCTGAAACTGAAATAATTATTGCTGTAACCCTCTAAGCACTCTAAGTTCCTCAAGAGAAAATACTTTGTTCAGAACAGACACTGAACAACAAAATGCTAAAAAAGTAAAATAATAATAATAAAAAACCCAACCCTGGGAGCAGGATGATAATTTAGAACTAGAATCACTATAATGTGAGAATGTTCTCAACAACTGCTCGCAAATGCACCAGACATCACAATTAAAAAGGAATAATAATTATGGCCCCATTCTAAAGTATGTAATATTCTATTCCATTCAATAAGCCATGAACACTTTAAAACCATCAGTGTAATCCACAAACCTATATTTACAACATTAAACTGGATGTTCTGCCTTTTCAATAACTGTCATCTCATCTCTATTATTTTCACCTCAGACTCTAATTGTTTCTTTTATAGGAGCTAACCTACTAGTGTCCTTGGCAGTACAGTTTATGGCTCGTGCATTTACAGTAATTGTTTGGGCAATTTGCCACACAGTATAACAATCTTCACATCACAATCAGTTTTTGTAATAAACAGCATTAGTTGCAAAAAATTCAAGTGATGCATGATTCTTATGGTAGATAAAGGGCACTGAAGATGCCCTTTAGAAAAAGAAAGGAAAATGTTCAAGCCTTGAACTGCTTGAGAAAAATACTGATGTCACAATAGAGCTAATTAATTTGATGGTACAAACAAGAGGGGGAAAGGGCCTTGCATTCATTAGTGTCAATTCCAAATGAGAGCATACCGTTCATAAAAATAATATTCTTCCTTCGTTTAGACCAAATGCATAGGTAAACAAATCAGAAATAAGCAATAACAATGATTTTGTTCCTTAGCTTTTTCTTCTTTAGCTGCAGTGAGCTCGAAGCCTGAGCATGTAAATTTTGCAGACAGACCTCCGGACAAGGCCAGACACTGCTGCTCACCAGCTTGACTGTCTCAGGCACTGCTGTGAGCTGGAGCGTATGTGCATGGTACCTGTCTAGTCCCAGAAAGCTGAGAGCTGCTTAATGGCTTCTCTCTGCAACACATAGGAGGCTGCACATACAGATTTGTCACCACACGTAACTCTGCTGAAGACATTTTGTAGTCTCTCTGTGCCCAGAAATAAGAAGTCAAGCATTGCTTGGTGACGAGGCTTGGCATGCCTCCATCAGTTACAATCTCCCATGTTATAAATTCTCCAGAGGAGAAATAAAGTGTATGCCCTTTCACTCTGGTGCACGGGCAGGTAATATTCAGCCTCTCTGTCATCTCCATGACACTTTACAGGTCCTCTCTTGTACTGAGGCACGGTGAGGTGAGGCCCTGGGAATCACAAGGGTGGCTTCAAGCTAAGCTTGTAACTTCCCTTCCTGAGCTAGGCTGTGAATTTTCTAGTAGCGCCAGGGCTTGAGACTAATATTTATAGGGTGCTGGAATCACATGTGATTGAAAATCATCAAGTATTATAAGACTATAACAGTTGATAACATGCAGGGGCACCAGTGTAAAACATTAGGAGACTTGTCCTGAAAGTGTATTTCGGACTCAGCCTTGTGGAGGCAAATAATGAGTTGCTCATTAAATATTTAGTTCATATATTCAGTGAGGAAGACAGTATAGAATAGAACTAAGCAGAGCCTATCACATGAGAAGTCAAAGACTACACTTTGCAGATCCATACACCAGAATCCTTGGCTGCTCCTGAACGCCTTTCACAAGTTGTTGTATAAAGACAGAGAGGTCAGGACATTATTTGGATCTAGATCCCACAGGGTGGATAGGATGTATCTTCAGTGGAGGTCTCATCATAGTAATGAGACTAGAATCAAGCNTTTTTTTTTTTTTTTTTTTTTTTTTTTTTTTTAAGTAGTACCAGCTTTTTGTTTGTTTCCTTTCTTACATTTTCTTCTGTCAATGAATTGGTTTTGCTAATTATTCTCCTCCCTATGCCACAGATATTTTAAGACCAGAATAAACAGAGCAATATTTTAAATGTGATTTTCCAGTGAGCCAACAGTTCAGGGAGGATTATGTTAGTTAAAAAAGTGTGTTGAATTCTTACTCTACCATGTCTTGCAAACAATTTAATGGAATTTTAAACCTCTGTTTAGAACTTTATACATATGTAGTCTTTCTTACCACTTTCTGGAGTTCTTTCTTCCTTGAAAATTTATTTTTGTCATACATTCATGGGTTTTGAATGACATTGCATACACTACTACTGAAGTTCAGATTTATGTGTGGAAAATCCTTTATTTAGTTTCTCATCAATGTTCTTCTAACCCAGCTTCTCCAAATGCTTTGCAGGATTTCTGCTTCCAATGTACACTCAATTTTTAAAAAATAAGTTGTTGTTGATTGAGTTTTCTTAAAGATATGTTACTATTTCCTCCTCAGTTACCTTTTGACGTGACATCTGCTATTAATGATGCAAAAATAATGACAAGTTGCCAGCCTTTTTCTCCCCATCTTCTTCCCGGCTTGATGGGGTTAGAATTTTGTGCAAGGTGCCCGTTTGGCTCATGAGCCACCTCAAACCTGAACACTTACCTGCACTAATTTACCTTTTGCTCTTCTGCTTCTCAATAAAACTTTGCTGACACATTTAACTAATTCTTTTCAAGGATCTTGTAAGTTGTTTACATCCCAGTGGCATCATTTTGCAGCAAGACTGCCTATTTTTGGCACTAGATCCAAAAGCACTAGTTGTATTGAAGGTTGTCACTCTCTTAGGCTCCTCTTAATTTAGAAATCTGACCTGAAATTAAAAAAGAATTCCTGTTTGGTTCTCAGCTTCAACTTTTCCAGATCCACAAGATATTCTAGCTTTACCTCCTCTTCAGAGTAGAAGTGAGCTGTTTTGCTTTTGAATACATCTTTAAGTAAAAAAAAAGCACCATGAAAGATTCTGAGTTCTTAAGCCCACCCAGATTTTTAAATAAAATTGTGTTGAAAACTTTTTTCCTACTTACATGTATTTAACTACACATTTGAGAAATATATCCTTAAATACTTTAGCATTCCTATACCTCTCAAAATTTCAGACTAAATAATATATTCCCACATTTCTTTTAAATATGAGATTGGTAGTATAAAATTGCTCAGGTTGCATTAATTTCAAGAATTTTACAAGCACATTTTCATTTTTCCATACTCTATACTCCAGGAAATTTAGCCCTTTCCCATATTCTGTAAGATAAATATCTTGTGATGTAAGTATTAAGATCTATCACAAGGGTATATACACAGAACAATGTGAAAGGTGCTGTGGGTTACACAAACATATAGACATAATTTTTGCCAAATATTGGTGTGTGAATTAAAATCACTGCCGCCTATAACAAACTCACACATTATGAAGAGATTAGTAGCTCTTGGCTATAGTCACAAACCTATTTCATACCAGAGCAAAGCACCTGCTATTCCACAGTGAAATGTGCACTCCTAAAGCATAGCTCTCGGGGCGTGTAGCTGCATAGGAGCATTTGAAATAGGGTTGGACTGGGACTATGGGACTATACTCCTTGGGAAGTGTGTTGCATAATCCTGTTCACAAAAATGTATCCATGTTTCCATACTGAGACGTTCTCAATTTCTTGTGTCTGGTACTTGCACTGAAAAATTACAGAATGTCTTTTTTCTATTGCTGATAGATCTTTTAAGTTTCCACAACAAATGTTTTTGTGAGCTCTTTCTATTAATACATTAACAGCAACTTGGTGCTTAATATCTTTTCTGCCTTCTCATTATTTGCCCCTTTGCTTTATTAATAGAGGACATTTATTTATCCTCTTGGACTTCATTTTACTAGGCTGAAAATAGAAATACTCAATTTGTCTCCTTGGTTAATATAGATTTTTCAACCTGACAGCCTTCTCATAGTCCTCTTTTGCCCCTGTTCCAGTTTGAAATAATCTTTCTTCAATATCACATACAAATGTTCCAGAGGAGCTCTTATTAGTGCCTGGTGATGCAACGTGAATGTTTCTTGGAGATCTTTCATTGCTGGCAATACCTTCTCCAACACATTACTGCAGAACTCCCCCTTGTTACCATGGCCATCTCACACTGGTGACTTGGAAATATTTTCTCACCAAAAAACTCCCCAGATTTTAGTTGTTTGCTTGGTTTTTTTTTTTTCCCCCAGTTTCTGACCCCTCATTTTGTGGCAGAAACTCTTTCTAGTCCCTAAATGTACAACCTGGTACTTTATAATTTTTAATTTCATTCCTTATCTATTATTCTAATCTTCCAGGTCTCCTGTTTCTTTCAATCCTCCTCTGTGTTGGTGATGTCTCTCACCTTCCTCTCTGCCACAGATTTAATTTAACTTTGACTTTTTGTTCCTCGGTCCATAATAACGTAACTGAGTGAGTCTGATTACACGACTGGTCCTCTCCACTTCCCCAGCGGTGTCTATGAGCTCTGTGCAGCCCAGCTCATGGGGCCTTGCTTGGAAACAGGCCCCTCTCCCACCACCCAGCTCTTGTACTCAAATCCCTCTTCTCCAGTTTAATTAATAAATTTCCCATGTGGCTGCACAACAAATGCTTTAATGAAGTCCAGGTAGACTAGATAACTGATTTTTAGACAAGGGAAATACAGTAATCTTAGCAAAGACAGATATTATCAGGTGAGTCTGGTATTTTTATGCCATTTTCTGTTCATATGTATTTCTTCTCTCATTTAATCTTTTTTTTCTAAATCTATTTTGAAAAAAATCAAAGACAGCTGGGTCTGTTGTTGACTTGACAGTACTTTTTTAATTTTTCTCCTAAATACAGCTACTACTTTTCCCACTGTTCTGATAGTGTTACAGTAGTATCAAGACCATTTTTAATAGATTTGAATAGCAAGGATTTTAAACCAATATACAATTTCCTCTGTTGAGTCTTTCAGTATTTAGAGTTGGGGATTATCTGTTTCTCTTAATTGGGGCACATTTAAATACTGAGTTCTGCTCTCAGACTGGATGAAACGTAATTTTCTATATCTCTCTTCCTGTCAGTATGCCCTGTAAGATCTCTGTTCCTATAAGATTGTGCTCCACTACTAGCACTGTGGTAGACAAGTTTAGAAGTCTTCTGATTGCGTAGTTATACATAGATTATCTGAAATCTTGATAACCCGAGTTATCAACCTCAGTTCTAGGAAAAAATCCTTTTTAACTCAGTAATTCCAAAGCCTTGACATGTCTTATTTTATCCTAACCCTTTCTGAAGTGTAAGAAACACTGTTTCTTGGCTATGTTTTTTCTCTCATCACTTATCTGTTTCTACCTACTCTTCATATCTCTATGGTTCAAGTTTAACATTTATTTTCTCTGTTTGAGATGCCAATTCTGTATAACTTTGGTACTTCTGAATGCCTTCATGTAATGTCCATTAAATTTTTAGTCCCCTCAGTCCTACCAACTAGTCACTGAACTTCCCATTTGTTCTTTCTAAATGGAAAATTCTAGTGATAACCTGTTTTCATTCCTGCTTTCTTTTATCACCCAGTCCAAGACAAAGAAAATGCCCTCAATCATATGAATCACAGAAACACAGAATCTTAAGGTTTGGAAGGGACCTTGAAAGATCATCTGATGCAATCCCTCTGCCGGAGCAGGCTACCTAGAGTAGGAAACATAGGAACTCATTCAGATGGATTGTGAATGTTTCCAGAGGAGATTCAACAACCCATGTGGGCAGCCTGTTCTAGTGCTCCATCACTCTCACAGTGAAGTTTTTTCTTATGTTTCTTTGGAATCTTTTCTGTTCCAGTTTGTACCTGTTGTCTCTTGTCTTATCATTGGACATCATTGAGAACAGCCTGGCTCCATCCTCCTGACACTCTCCCTTTAAATATTTGTAAACATTAATGAGATCACCCCTCACTCTCCTCCAAGCTAAAAAGACCCAGCTCCCGCAGCCTTTCATGACAAGGGAGATGCTCCACTCCCTTCATCATCTTTGTGGACCCATGCCACAAAGTATTTTTTTTTAAGCTGGTAGAAATTCTTAAGTTCCTGATGTATTTTATGAAGACGTGCCCCACCTAGCAGAAGGAGAAAATGCAGATAAGCTTCTGTAGCTATAGAAGTACTTACACTGGAGGGGAACCACATCCACTGATAGCATGGATTTTTCTAGCTGGCATTGTTGTCAGAATGCCTGGATCATTTAGAAATAAAAGTAAACACACCACAGATTTTGTGTCTCTCTCTGCACAATGTAGGCACATTCAGACCACCCTACACAAGACACAAATGAGATCATTAATATATAAATCAAATATTAACGCTATAAATATAATTCTGCTCATGAAATTCTGGTAGTGAGCTAGGAACTTTTCAGAGAAATATTGAGAAAAAACAGTCAGTCAAAAAACCTACTAACTAGACAATGACTTTCCAATTGCTAGTGTTTGATGAAAGGGCTAATATTGGCTTTTAGGAAGTATTTCGTTCTTTAAGATGTACATATGTGTTTAAGATTATTCTGTAGTTCATGTGTCAGTAGCATCAGCATCTTCACATCACAGCAGTGATGTGAAATGTCTATTCTTTATGATCTTAGTGATCCTAAAAGACTGCAGTATCAGTATCCTTACTTTAGGTTAATTTTAGATTTCCAACTAGAATAATGATATGAGGACAGATATTTATGATGCAAAAGTAAAATGCAGAAAATAGCTGTTACATTGACTTTCCCCATTTGAAGGACAGATGTGGATAAATAATGGACTATAAACCAGTGATCTTTATAAAAGTTCATATGGAAGAAGTTATGTTACTATGGATCTAGGCTATGAGGCTGTATTAAGAAACTTGTGCAGCAGAGCTCCAGGTATTACTAAAACACGAGTTAAGGAGAAATTTAACTCCAATCACAGCAAAAGTCAAATTGAGTGGCTCAGGTCACACACTGTTATAGTTCCAGACACTAAAACTAAGTAGCTACGTTCCAGTTTGAATTTTGAGTTACAAGGTGAAATTAACCCATCTAATTTCAGTTATGGTTCTAGCCTAAGACAGTAACTGTCACTTTTTGGTCAGTCAAGCAGAGAAGCTCCTTTGAAGGATATGTCTCTCCATCTCACTTCTGATGTCCATGACAGAGGGAACAAATCTCACTTAGGAAGCATCACTTTCTGTCCACTGATGACAAGGATAATCTACACAACTGTCTGAGCACAGATGCTTAGAAAATTAATGTTAGATAAAGTAAACCCCATCCTGGCACATTCCCATAAACATCCAGCTTGATACATCTCTGTACTTGTTCATTTAATGGTTCCTGAGACTGGTACTCCTCAGCAGCCTTATTCAAAGACTGTGTTTACGTTTTACACTGAAAAGTTGGTAATCACAACCAAAAAATAATCACTGAGTAGGGAACACAGGAAACAGAATCTGGTGTTGTTTTTCTCCAAGTAATGAAGAGTAAAGGTCCTATTTGTACATCCATCTTCAAGAGCAGTAGGAAAATCTGCTCTCCTGTTTCTCCTAAAATGGTCTGAATCCTAGAAATCTGGGTACTTACTGGGTATGTGTGTGCAGTGTGGTTTTTAATCTCACCAGGATGTGATGGAAGCTGGTGTGCTGCATCATCTTTGATGAAAGGTCTAGTTTCCAGTGCACTATTACTTTAGACATGGGTATCAACATCTCCCCTTCTTCCCAGAATGCTTCTTGACAGAAAAAAATGTGTCAAACTTCATTCCTCTAAGAAGTAGATGAAGGCTCCTTCCAGCAGCCAAAAGGTGCTGTCCTTCCTTCCCAAGAGTTGCGTCCAGATGGTGAAACTCGGCAGGTAGCCATCTACATTCAAATAAAAGCTTTGAGACACTGATTTTTTTTCTCCTACTGGGTAGTAGTAGAAGATTCCCTGCTGTACCCATGTGGTTTTGGGATCATTACTTTGGAGTGACTAACTCAGCACATACATTATACATGTCATGACTACTACTTCGGGGCTTTTGCAGACACCCTATTAGCACCTAAAAGCTTTAATGTGTCTTTCTCATGGCTAAGCCCCTACCTACATAGTGTCTAGGCTTATGGAAGCAGGAGGGGGAAAAAATGCAAAAGGGCAGAAGAAAATTTGAAACAAGATGTAACACTAAGTCAAGCCTTTAAACAGTAATAAAATACTATATAAAGCAGTGAAGATTTTCCTTAAAAATTCCATAGATTTACTCAAAATAAGGACTTGGCTCTACCAGTGTTTTCAGGATGAAATGCAGGTTGTAGCAGCTGCTGACAGGCGAAAGTACAACTTGGTGTGAGTAGAAGATTGAGAAGTGTACAGAGGCTATACATGTACCAGAATTCAAGAGTGACATGAAATTTATATGGATAGCAAGAATATTCAGCATTATTGCAATTAACAGTGAAAAAGAAATGTTGGGAAACTGTTAAACCTTGTGCTTCAAGGACAGCTTCTAACAACAAAAAGCTAAGAGGAAATTTAATAGGGCAGTGTAAATTACCACGAGTATTTTCCTAGAAGAACTTTACATTTTCCACTGAAATATATAATGCTGGCCAGTGTCAGAGATCAGATGCTAGACCGGCAGGATCTTCTGTCTGCTTTAGTCTGGCAATCCCTATAAAGACTGAATTTTAAAAAGTTGGTGACAGTTGATGTCGAGGTTCTTTTAACAGAGTATAAATTTAGCATCCTCCTTCTGAATTAAGCATTTAGATGGCAGAGATAATGTTATATCAATTCAAATGAAAGTCACAGGAAAAAAATAGAAGGGGAAAAGATTAATATTTGAAAATGAGAAAGCAATTTTCAGTAACAGAGGTGGACGACTGGTTCAAAAACGCATAAATGAAGACCTACAGAAAAAAATTGCTCCTTATAGAGAAGTCATTAGAAGTGATATAACAATTCACATTTTACATAAGTGACGTTCTTTTTACATTTTTGCTCCCTTCTCCACTAAAGGCTATACACATGCAATTCAAACTGCTATCAGCTTGCATTGATATGGGTGAGGTCTGCGGGCACTCAGTTTCTCTGCAGGTGTTGTGTTGGGCCTGGCCTTTGTTTTCACAGCCAGCAAAGCAACAGCAAAAATTGCAGTGGCTACAGGGAAGCAAAGTTCCTTCCTGATGGCTGAGCATAGCTTAGCAACAAGATTTATGCAGTACACACGCAAGGAGAATCTTTTGATTTATGACAGGTAACAAAGATGCTTCTTTCCAGCTATTTCTGTATACATACAAATATTTGAAAGATATAAGCAAGAGATGCCCAGTGTCCTGAACACTTATATCCTTCCAGACCCTTGCCTGACCCCAAAGTTACGCTCTCGTGTCACTGACCCACCTTATCACATTTGTGCTGCTTTCTCAGAAGAGGCCTGGGAAAATCTATCAACTTTGCGATGTAATTTGAAAGTCAACACATTTTCATTTTCTTGGACAATTCTTTCTTTGACCAAGAATTAATATCAGGTCACTCAAAAAAGCTACATTTTATAAAGCTACTATTTCCAGAATTTCAAATGGTGTAACAAAATTTCTGTCATTCACCAGAGCTCTTTATATCAGAGTCTAAGAGGAATTAGAACAATAATTTTTGCAGAATAATACAGGAACTTTCTTTGTGTTTAACAGCAAAGAAGAAACATTGGCAACGTCTGATGATGATACATGGAATAATTCAAGGACTTCAGGTACAACATCCGATTTAATTAGTTCTTCTTTACTGCATATGTTAATTAAAAAATAGTATCATGAACAATCTCATGGAAATTATTCAAGTATGTTTTTGTTAACTCTTCAGACACAAACATCCCAGAGATTGTTTATTCAGAAGTAGAAGACAAAGGCAGAAAACCAGCTAATGAAAATATGAAAGACAAAGATACAGAATATAACCAGAGTGATCATGAAGATGATGAAAAAGAATTAGCGTTACTGGTAAGTGTTATACAATTATATCTACAGTATTAAGTGATTTGAATCCATTTATGCTTCAAAGCTGATGAAACGTCCCCTTTTAACAGAGCTGACTGATGTACTAATTTACAAATGTAAAGCCTTGGTCTGTACTTTCATTGAATCTCTAACTGATTCAACAATAGAAGGTGCTTTGATTTCAGTACAGTGCATCAACTTTTTCTGGTCTTAAATTAATGAATTCTCCCTTTTACTTCTTTACCGGAGGCTCTGAGTGACAGTTTTAAGGAATTAGAAGAGTAGCATTTCAAAAATCTCCTCTCATGGTCTCTAGGATGGAAATAGTTTTAAATAAATGCTTTATATTTGGTAAAATTCTTGTATTCGTGGCATTTTTTACTTTTGAAATTTTTCAAAGGAAAGCTGCGTAGCATGCTCTATGAGAAAAATGAATATATATGTCCTTAAATTATCAGATTTTTCTACATCAGTATTTGACATTAATTTTTTAAAAATAAATTTCACACACAGTAGACGTTCAATCTATTTGAATTGGTGTGTGTGCATGTGTGTGTGTGGCTTGGCTTGTATTTTTCCGTATGAAAGAAAAAATGGTAAAAAATGAGACATGTACAGCAATTTATTATTCCCAGTGTCTGTTCTCAGCTCATATCATTTGGGTGCATAGATTAATAATCATAGATTATAATAGCCATCACCTGTAAAAATGTGAATGCTGAATCAGAAAGGAGAGGAAGATGAGAACCATTCTCTTTTTTTTTTATTGTTGATAGAGCACAAATAAATTCCTTTTATTTGAATATAATTTTTTCTTGCCTTTTACTTAGGAAAGTTGCAAATTGTTGCCTATTGTAGGACCTTTCACTGCCTGAAAGTCAGTGTCTTTTTTTTTTTTATTCTAATGGTGAAACAGAAAAAGGAAGACCTCTGAAATCCCTTGTTGTTTTCAGTCCACCCTGCTACAAAAAGCAGGATCAAATGTAACCGTTTGTTTATCAATTGCCAGGATTGTCCGTACAATAAATGAAGGGGGAACTATAATTTAGATGTTAATTTACACTATGCGCTCTTTAATGAATTAAACAACGAAGGCTTATAATAGATGGAAATACAACCAAATCTTTGAAACACACAGGCATTGGCTCACAAGACAGCTGTGCAGTTGACAAGTAACATGAGCCTTATGTGAGAAGAAGGGGAAATCGTAAGATTTGCATATAATTATTGAGATCATGCAAATGTCAGTTATGAGGAGGGGAAAAAAAACACAGGCATCTCACTGTTAAATCCTGACAGTTGGCATCACCGAAGAACTCAAATACACTTGAGCATTGGTTGGCAGAGGGTCATTAAAACAGAATTTGCAGAGACATTAGCTCCCTCACTTTTCTTTGAGTGACGTTTTACTATTAATAGTTTGCAGAGGCTTTGCAGAAAACATATTAATAAGAGAAACTGTAATGGGGGTATCTACAGCAAGTGCAAGAGCATAAAGGGCTGCCCAAGAAGCTAGCCTCTAATTGATCAGCCAGTGCTATCCGTGTGACTATGCTGAAGTGAGAAGGGAGTGCAATGACAAGCAGGCATAGCTGAATAATACAATATGATATTTGGGAGCTAGGAGGGAGAGTGATTAGTTTCTGGCCTTTTACTTCACTAATCTCATTTCCAACTCATGTCTTACCAGATTGTCTAAAAACAGTCTGGTTTGAAGCCTGTAAAATGGTCCCTGAGAGAAATGAAGCACAGATAATCCTTACAGTATTCGTCAGTGTGAAATGTGTCTTTGTTTTACTGGACAATACTGTACATTACCAGGCTTTGATGTACTGTATCAATGCCTTCATTTAAGCACCAGTCCTCCCCCCTCACCCCGTGCCTCCCTCTCTCCAAACATAGAACTGGATGTATAGAGAGTGAATTAGCCTGCCTTTAAGAGAATATTCTCCTCAGATTTAATTTGTGTAAAATGCACTAGCAGCTTACTGAACTCATGAATAAAGAGAGAGGGTTCTGAATGCTATTTTATTTCCTGCTCCTTTCAGCACCAACATAAAGCTCATTACCTATGTTAAAAAATACATACAATGCAAATTTTACAAGTGGTTTGGAATATGTTTCCTTAAAAGCTTTGTTACTGAAAATAAAACTTCCCATAACAAATTTCTGCCTCCTTCATTTGGCATATTTTTGCAAAGTACTTTTTGATCATTCTTTTCTTTTCTATTGTTTCAGCTAAATCAGCGCTTCACGGGAGCTACAGGTACCTCTTCCAGAGATGAAAGGAATTTATGCACAACAGAACCAGTTAATTTTCTAAGTGAAACTGAAAGATTGGAGAAAAATCTAACCTGTATAGAAAGAAGCAGTGCCTTGCACCCTGTGCCTATCAGTTCCTCATCTGAAAATGTTTCACAAGAGCTAGGAGGCAAATGTAAAGATGAAGTTAAGTATTCCTTAGGAGATTATAATAGTCCGCCATCAGAGAAGAAACACACTGATGGCTCAGTAAACAGTGGTGAGCAGTCTTTGGAATGTACTGGTACCAGTGAAAGCCTTTTATCAGCAAAACCTTTTCCTGGGACAAAGCAAAATGAGGCTATTGATACTACAGTTACTGTCTCAAGTCGACAAGGAGAGAGCCATACATATATTTCAAAAGGCGATAGTGCCTCAGGAAGTAAGATGACTGAGAGGTTATTCATCAGTGAGGATGCTGCTAATATCTCAAAAGAGGCCTGTGAAACACGACCAGAAACAATTTCTCCAGAGCATGATGAATCCATGCAATTAAATGCATGCATTGCAGGGATGCTGGATGGCAATGCTAATCCAGCTCCAGAACACCAGGCACTGCAAACGTCTCACCAAACCTGGGATTCGTTGATGTCAGATGCTGGCAAAAATGAAGGAAAAATCAAGATGATTGAAAGCCAAGTTCAGGTACATTCAAGAGGAGATTTATATGCCGACACTTTCGCACATGTTGATGTCTCAATAGATTCCACAAAAAGCCAATATATGCCAAAAAAAGAAATTGGTGAAGTGTCAGGGAAGAACTATAACACTGATGTAGAGAAGGAGAAGAAAGTCATAGAAGTAGCAGACTTAGCACTAATCGGTGAGGAGGAAGCACCCAAGCCTTTCAAGTCATATAGAAAACACACCGCCAAAGTGTTGAACACAATACCTCTGTCAGCTGAAGAAAACAAACAGACACCCAGGCCCACAGAGGCAAGTCCCCTGGCATCCTCTCCAAGGGATGAAAGGATTGCTGAAGACACTTTGGAACACAGAGGATTCATGAGATTAAAAGACAGAGCAAAGTCAGACAATACAAATAAAGAGAGACTGATAGGAAAGGAAAGCGAAGCAAACCCCATACAGCAGAGGTGGCAAGAAAAGGGTAGTGAGGTTCAGTGGGGAGCAAGTGAGAGCACAGGGCCTTCGAGTACAGCTTCCACAAAGGAGCTGTTTACCTGCCAGGAGGCAGAGAGTTGTAAAAAGTCTTCTGTCTCTGAGCAGCGTATTACAGAAAAAGCAGAGGCAGGTACAGCTTATATAATTAAAACAACATCAGAAAGTGCTCCAGAAAAAATGTCTGCCAGTGAAAAAGCAGTAATTGCTAAGCTACCTCAAGAGACCGCACTAAGTGACAGGCCCACAGAGGAAAAGGAAACAGCGTTTGATACACATGAAGGGAGAAATGATGGTTCACATTATGCTCTTTGTCAACTCAACACAGTGGGTGTATTATATGACACTGAATTTGAAAAGGAATCAGTTGTAGGTATTTATAATGCAAGCACACATGAAACATTGCAAAGAGGAGCAACGTCTGTATGCAGTAGCTGGGAAAAATGTGCCAGCACACAACCAGACAGTGGCAATATTCGGTCTGTAGGAGAAGAAGTTAATGCATCTGCTACAGGAAAGAAGGAAGCTTGGCAGCAGAGCTTATGTTCAGAAGTCTCTAAATGTCCCTTGAACAGCCTCTACAAGGAGGAAGGAGAAAAGCTCTACAGGGAAGAAAGCCATGTTGGTACACTTTCCTATTTACGTGCTACAGATGAAACAAAAATGCCACCTTCTGGTACAAATGCTCTGCCCGGTTACCACTACAAAAGCTCTTCAGTGACATCTTCTGAAGAGTCCACCATGTCAGGAGACACAGAGCATCTGTATAGACAGTTTGAATTCAAAGTCATTGACAAGGTTGCTGCTGAGTCAGGGTATGATTTCAGTCTACCGAATGAAACGACATTTAGTAATAAAAACCTCTCTCCTGAAGCTGGAGAAAAAGAAAGACCTTCCACTTCAGACAGAGCAATTTCTAGAGAAGGAAGAGGAAGGAATATGGGTCAATGTTTCCATCAAACAGAGTTCAAACAAGAGGAGTCAACAAGTCCAGAGGCTTTAATTAGTCAGCCTACCGAAGAAGTTGGAGGGACAGGCTCTCACGCTGACTATTTAATAGCTGAGGGGAAAACACTAAACTGGCCTGATGACTCACAGAAGGAAAGACGGCACATTTCTGATCCTGCAGATATATCTAACCACAAGAGTGAAACACTTAAGTTATCTAGTGCATCTCCAGGTTTAAAACATATTGCTTTCAAAATCATTTCTTTCTTCTTCTTTCTTCTATTTGCTGCAACACTTTACCACTATGATTTGATGTGTTGTCTTGCACTTTACCTATTCTCCTTGTATTGGCTATACTATGAAGGAGGAAGAAACAAGGAGTCTGTTAAGAAGGAATAACATTATTTGATTGTCAATTATGCTCAAGATCCATGGTCAATAGTCTTCAACCCCTCCAAAGCATTTTCACTGTTATAGAGTTTGTTCATTGTTAAAATCAAAGCAAGTTTTCCACTGAAGCATCTTTTTAAAAGATTGCATATGAAGCTGAGTCTTCATATAAGTAATTATATTATATAGGACCATTATGTTTGGATCATTAAATGCCTATATGAATATGAGTTCTGAAGCACATCTAGGTTAAATGAAGTACAGCTGTTGCTCCTTAGCAGGATATGAAGAAGCAGCACTTCTTATCTCTAGTAGTTAAAAACACCATTTTCTTGCCTTAATCTCATTTGCAGTAAAGCTTCATATTTTTCTGAGAGTCTTTTTCTAAGATTCTGAGTAGTATGTAATAAACACAAGGAATGATATACAAACTGAGTATTTTGGTGCTGATGTTGCAGTTGAGAATCTACTAGTGTAGTTGCCAAATGCTCTAATAAATATGACATCCATTGATATGTTAATATTTTTTTTCCAAATTTTTATTCATTGTTTTAACTTAAAGCTCCAGTGATACTCTCGTTTGAAAAATGAAAGGCTTTGACTTCAACAACATCATTCAGCTTTTGGGATGTAACTGCAAAGGAGAATAGATGTGCAGTTTCCACCCTGAAGAGACTGAAGGCCACAGCAACAGGCCTTTTACCATTCACTCATGTGCACAAACGTTTTTGTTTTTTGTAATGTGGACTGTGTAACGTGGCTGGGTATTTCACTGAGCTGAGTGTTATTCCAGACAAAGCCTTCAAATGTTATTTTTTTTCATCAGTGTTGCTTAAGCATATCTACAAAGCATTAAATAAATTTTACAAAAGAGTGCTATGACTGTGTTGAGCATGTCTGAGCAAGTTTTACTGCTTTTTCTATGGCTTGTTACATAGAGCTAATAAAAAACCATGAGAAAACACAGAACATAGCCCTAGCATTCAATGAAGCTGCTTTGTGTGGTTTGGTTGAAGCAGAAAAGCCTGATATCTGCCCTAAGGTGATCCCACACAGCAGGAGTACTGCAGGGCAGGCACACTGGTGAATCCGCTGCTCTAACATCTTGAGTCTCACACATAGCATCATGCCTCAAGTCTGTCAAAAAAAAACCCAAAACAACAAAGAGATGGATGAATTGTGTTGCACTTATGCTATTTTTCAGGTGATGGTCACAAATGCCATAATAGGCAGTGTGTGGAAAGAAGCACCAAGACTACATAATGTACTGAAGAAGGAAAAATAATTGTTTTTAAATAATTGTTTCTCTCTCCTTACTGCCACTTTGAAATACCACATCAACCATAAAAGACTTGGTCACAATCTATGGCTGAAGCTACATGATACTGAAATTATTTAGTTGTTAGCTTGGCTCTGAAATAAAATCTTTTACAGTCCATGTAAAACTTCTTCACATGTTGCAGGATGTTAGGAGACTCTGCTAGAGGAAGCACCTTGGCATTTCTGTTCTCCATTGGGACAAAACTTTGGAGCATTTTGGGAGCAGTGCATTCAGTGAGGTGAGCAATTGTGTGAGTGATCTGCTGCTAATATGTGTGCTGCTGGCTAGATACTTTCACAACTTTCGAAAGCAATCCCTGAATGAGTTATAGTATTGGGCTAGAGGCAATGAGTGACATGGAAGGCTCTGTCCAGTTGTTCAAAGTTGTATTTAGGAGCAAAATGTTCATTGAGATAAATAAATTCATTTAATAGGCATTAGGAGCCAGATCCAATAAAAAGCTTAGACTTAAAGCAGGGTTGAGCTTGAATCTGTGTAATTCCAGTGAGCACAAACCCTTTTTTACCTGGAGCCCACAAATACTGAAAGAAGCTAGCTTTTTCATGATGTTTATTGGCATTTTTTAAAGAAGCATGTCATTCTCTTACCTTTGATAGTTCACTCTCTACAGTCTGACAAGGTCCAGATCTAAGTGGTTCAGAATCTAAGCCTCACTGGGACAGCAACAGGTATTGCTTTGCTTTCCAGTACAGTGGAAGCTCTCTAATGAAAGTTTCACAGTAGAAGTGTCTAATATATTTTGAACAGATTGTGGTCCTCAGAGGACTAAAAAGGCGAAGAAAGCAACTTGTATCTATCCTGCTGAAACTGTTACTGTACAGTGAAGTACCACATCCCTGAGGTGAAAGAGCAAACACATAAAACCCCTTTTGGTCTGATAAATGACCATGACAGAAAGAAGACTGTTTAGATTCAGTTCCCAGTTCAAAGCTTTCTTCAATCTATCTTACCCTTTAACTTTAAAAGCAAAATTCATACAATTCAGAGCGAGGACCAAAACTCAGGCTTCTGTCCTGTAAGGTGAACACTGTATTCACCAAGCCACAGTATCCAAACCCACGTTTGAATATCTTCAGCTTTATCAAACTTGAACCTTCCATCCAGCAGTATGTACCTTAACCATTGGACTACTACTGTTGTCAGAAGGATTATGTTTCTCAGGGTTTGGAGGTACCTCTGTGCACAACTGGGTTTCTACGTTCTCAACTGAATTAATCTGAAAACAGTTCTCTGTTCAAAATAATAGTTACTTTGCTTTTCATTTCAGGATAGAGACTTTCTTTTGCAGCTCACATCACAGGAAAGTTTTCCTCTCCCAGAGCTTTAGTCCTAAAAGAGATAAGTAATGTCTATTTCTCAAAGAAATCTAAATCAGACATAGTCCAAGTGCTTAAGCATCTGAGACAGCTAAATAGCTTTAAATATCTTGGATATAGGCCTCATTGCAAGCAGAGATGAGCAGTTCAGCCACTGAGAAAGAACTCAGTTCAGAACTGAGAAAGGATGGTTGCATAGTCTATCGAACCTAGAGGACTCCAAGGTGGTCTTCTGTATGTAATGTGCAAGTTGAGAATTGTTTCCCTCATTTATTTCAACTAAAAATATTTAGTCAGTTGTCAAAGATTCAATTCAGCTGATTGGACAGTAAGAAAAAGGGTCAGGGATAATTAATGGTCGCAGAACTATGGGTGGAAGAAAGCCATTGGATCGAGTCAGTCTCTGGAGAACATCAGAAAAATGTTACAGAGAGCCCAGGAGAGTCAATATGACCTGTAAAAACAATGCAGGGAACAAATAGCAAGGATCTATTAATACAGACATTCATTAAAAATTAGTGGGCTTTTAGTGTTTGTCATAATCTATTTAAATCAGCAGCTAAATATCAGCTAAAAATTAGCTAAATTACTTCAATCTCTACAGAAAACTTACTTCAAACAACTGTATTTCTGTGTCCAACAGGTTAAACACCTGAGTCTGCCATTTTAATGTGCACAGTCATTCAGAGGTGGAATTTAGGGTAAATATTTGAATGTTAGAATAAGCGTATTTCATCTACAAACAAGTGGAATACTATTAGCATTTCTCAGATTTTGAATTAGACTTTATGTTCTATATTTAAGATATTTAGTAAGTATATTGTACCTTATGATTGCAAAATGGGACTCTAGACTGATATGTGAACACAGGTGCCCGAACTTTTAAGTACTTACGTAGTTAAAACAACAAAGTTAGTAATTTTATCTTTTTTTATTTATAATTTGATAAGCTACCTTTTAAAAATCCTCTTACTTTTGTTTGTAATATGAAAACAACACTTTTATAACCTTGGAAAAATGTTTGGCTTTTACTTATTTCAGGGAATAAGTGGTATGTTGTATTTTTGCAATGATTCATATTTAGCTTGCCTACTAGGCCTCAGCAACATATTTCTAGTTAGTACTTTCATTTCTAGTAGCTTCTAGCTGTTTCTTCAGGCTACACAACAGAAAGAAGGTATGATCCTATGTGGCAGGCCTGTGGTCATGAACAGCTCAACTGTGATATAATACAGAGATTAAAAACACTATAGTGGAAAAAGTCTTGCTTGCATTAGTGTATATATATGAGGGATATGCATCCCATACAATAGGAGGCATACCCCATTGTTACTATCTGAACTGCACACATAAAAAATAAATTAATTTTCCTATTGCAGCATCTATAACCTGTTGAATTTACTTAAATCCATCTTCAGAGCAGCAGGGAGAGGGGTGGAAGTTGTCTATCCAGATACCTAGCTAGGACATAATGAGAACAAGCTACATCATTAATGCTCTTAAAATTTGTTGTTGCTAATTCCTTGCTGATTATCCGTCAGTGACTTTTGGCTCAACAGTAGACAGGCTATAGAAAAAGGATACAGCCCTTAAAGGCCTATTTAGTACTGACAGATCGTGAACAAGATTGCTAAAGGAAGGTTAATATTGAAATGTTCAGAGTCACTATACTAAATATTAGGTATTTAATATTAGATATTAAATATTATCTACACTGCTGAATAAAGCACCTAAGCTCTCTAGTCACTGAATCTATGAATAGGAATCAAAACAGATAATGTGTTAAGTATGGAATTGCCAAAGTCGTCTAATAAGAAACTGTGATGGCCAAGTTGGGTTTTACACCCTTGCTTGTCAGAGGGATCAAATATTTAATGTTGGGTTACAGGGACACATTTTTATCAGATCAGGTTTCAAATCCTGCAGCCCCCTTGTTCACTGAGGTACCTAGGCTGCTGCTTTCAGAAACAGAACACTTTACAGAAAACAATTCCAGAGTTTTGGGACTGGAGAAAAGAAAATGTTTAACCTCTTAAAGCATAGATTGGGATATTCATGTGAGACGGAATATCTGGATATAATCTCTGTTCCAAGAATAAACTTGTGTATTTCATATGAAATCCTATTTAGATAGAATACAGAACTGACACCTCCATGTCTCCTCAGTGAGGTCAACTTCTTCCTGAGTCCTTAGTTTATGAATTCAGTCTTCCAGGCCTATACCTATGCATCATGAGCAAGGACTGAAGAATTTTTCTAGCCATGAAGGTATCATAGGAAAAGGGGTAACATCTGCAATAGCTACGCCTATTGTGCTTTTTGAAGAGCTTCATCTTGTAAGTGTACTTTGAGATCAGCACATTCCTGATTGAGCACAGTCAGTCTCTTTCTGCTCAGTTACATAGACTGGAACAAGGAACTGGTGTCTAAATATCTAAAGACAGGTGAAATTTGTGGATTTTTGTCTTAGACCTATGATAGTGCTTAAATCCCAGCAAAATCCCACTTCAGGTGACTATGTCCTTGTATGAATTTCAGATGAGATTCCTAAGACCTGTAACTCTTCTGAGAGCACTGGCTGCAAAGGAGACCGTGGAGGTACATAGATAGGGATGGGACTCAGCAGGCTTTGCTGATCTAGGAGGTTTTGATGCTGTTGAGGTTACAGAGTTGAGGTGGTAATCCAGAGATCTGGTCTTCTTTGGCTCTCAAGGGAGATTTTTTTTTAACCAAAACTCCATATGCCTGGGCGAAGACAATATTTGTGAAACAGGGTAGGTAGGTTGAAAGGATTGATAATTTCTGCATTCTGAGCAGGCATGAATTAGGTGAACTGAGTCATTTAACAAGTGAGGTGTGTATGACTTGGTGGTACAGATGAGATATGTGTGTGCATGTATGTGTGGGCAGCACTAGGACAAGTGGGTGGAAAGGTGAGAACTAGATTTTGTACATGAAAGGAGAAGAAATAATAAACAGAATGTGTAATTGAAAAGTTTCTGAATACCCTTCTCTAGAGACATGAAAGTTTAATAAGTTCTGAGTAGGTTGGACAGATAACACAAATACGGTATTAGCTATATAAAGTAGTAAAAATTAAAGTATATGCTAACTTCTTTCTGTAACTTATCAATTAACCACATAATAGAATTATAATGGAGAATATCTTGCCCTTGACCTTAATTTTTGATGATTCAAGATCAGAGCACAGCTCTGAAGACCAGAAATACAGGCTCGTCAGGATGCTATAGCCCTCTAGGGAGGGACAGCCTCCAGCTGGAACCACAAACTTGCCTTGTAGCCACTTATGTGGGTCATTCCCCAATGGTATGAAGCAATTTGAATCAGGAGAAAACAAAATTAGGTGTCAGCCTGTGGTTATTAGTGCAGAAATATAGAACTATCTGTAAATAGTTAATTGCAAATTAATTTCCTGCAATTCCTGTATTTTCTAGTATAGTTCAGATACACCTAGGAGCTTCTTTAATTTCTTTGTGGTATACATGGCTGCAGGAAGACATTCAGTTTCACAGGGACCACAGGGCATGAGTATACCTCACATGTATGTGATGACAGGGAGATCATAGGACATATAGACTCATATGAACCACCGTATCGGTTGTATTTATGTGGAAATTTCTTCACTCCACTAAAGGATCTTTCTGGGGCTGAGTGTGGCAGCTGCTTGTGCTCGTAGTACTGCCTTCTGCAGGGGAGGACAGAAAACAGTTCCATAGTGCCATATTTCCCTCATGTTTCTGAAGGGAGGATGAAAGCTGCCAAGGGATAGACAGTGAAAGAGATATCTTACTAATTAAGGCCCCTTTATTGATGAAGAATACTGTCTACTCCCAGGGCAATCAAGGACAACTAGGAGCAGACTGAACTCTTTAAATACAACAATAGTGACCTTTTTGGGGGAAAGTCCTGATTAAGATCCTCAGAAATTCCATATTGCTTCACATGAGCTATGTGTCCATCTGTCCCTCTGTGTCATGGGTGAGACACAATCCATAGCTGATAGATAAGTAGGGTAGGTGGCCTCTTGTGTAGATTTCTTAGCTTCTTCAATGATCTAATCTGTGGAATGTCTTGAGTAGTTAGACACACTAAGCAATACCTTAATCATCCTCAGAATTAGGCAAACCTGTGAGACACAGGGGTACTTGGCTTGTACCCATAATAATTGCACGTTATCAGAAACAAAAGTCAGGCTTTTGTAAGAGATAATGTGTGAAAGAGAAATAGTGGTTGATAAAACACTGGTTTCTCCATACCAAAGTTTTTGCCTAATAAAAGGACCTCAAAGTGCTAATTGGAACTCTTTTACACAGTTTTTTGATGTAATTTTAGCATCTGATCCTTTCACAGAATACAATATTTTTGTAGAATTACAGCTGAATTACTCACAAAACTTAGTAAGTAGAGGTAAGAAAGGAAGGAAAACAGAGAGCTGGAAAGGAGGGAGAAAAAGCAGGCAAGAGTGTATCTGCATGGTTCCATAAAAGGCAAGAGATTCTGAAATAGAGTTAAGTTTAGGCTGAGCTCATGATCAATACATCAGTGTTCTCTAAGATACACTGCACTTCAGGAAAGGTTGCAAACTGAGACAAGCTTTTTCATTTCTGCCCTGACATATCAGTAATAAAAAGCCACTTAATGAAGGCTTTATTCCTGGGGCAAAGGCGATGCCTCTGGTACCCTTGCAGGTGATGCAGACAGGCTACCCTTTGGATGGTGTGCCTGAGGTGTGCTAACAGTCCACACTGCTGGGAATCTGCTTACATGTTTCACACCCACTCATGTGACCATTATCAATCACTGAAGCCACTTATGTCTTGGAGCACAGACACTTGCCTTCAATCTAATGCTAATGTGCATGGTAAACTGTGAACAGTAAAGCACTATTAATTACATTATATATATAATTTGGCATAAATCATAGAATGGTAGGGGTTGGAAGGGACTTTTAGAGATCATCTAGTCCAACCCCCCTGCAGAAGCAGGTCAACCTAGATCAGGTCACACAGGAATGCGTCCAGGTTGGTCTTTAAGACCTCCAAGGAAGGACATTCCACACTCTCCCTGGGCAACCTGTGCCAGGGCTCCCTCACCCTCACAGTGAAATAGTTTTTTCTTATGTTTAAATGGAACTTTTTTTTGTTCCAGCTTTATCTCATTGTCCCCTTGTCCTGTTGCTAGATACCATCAAAAAAAGGGATGCCCCAACCTCCTGACACCCACCATTTAGATATTTGTAAATATTAAAAAGAGATGTTTAAATAAGTTATTATCTTAAAACTATAAAACATTGCAAGACATACAGTTCAAGAAACTCAAGACTAGCAACTGCAGTTGTGACCTTTTAGACTAGCTGATCTGGACAGACTTACACCTGTAGCTGTACATCATCTTTTAGTTTAGACATATCAAGTGAGAAGCAAATATTATGTTTTTTTAAGTGTGGCTTCTGGTACTGCATAAGGTAATAGCATGACTTTCTATATACTTTCCTTTTAGTTATACTAAAGTCAAGAACTCACACATTTAATAAATATTAATTATATATTCAAGACAGTTGTAATCTCTTTGATTGTATATTTAATAAACCAGTGCTAAACCATATTCTATTGTGTGGATACAAATCTACATTTTTTTAGTATACACTAGGCATCACAACATTCATGTTTATTTGTTCTGTGGGATACTTAAGCCAGTCATACTGTTGTGGGCAAGTTTTCCTCACAATCCCCAGGGTCTGACCCAGTGAAGGGCTCAGGTGTTCACTGGCTGGTAGTGAAACCCAGAGACCCAAGTAAGCCTTCTGTGCT
This sequence comes from Urocolius indicus, assembly GCA_013401255.1. Classification (NCBI taxonomy): domain Eukaryota; kingdom Metazoa; phylum Chordata; class Aves; order Coliiformes; family Coliidae; genus Urocolius; species Urocolius indicus. The sequence continues at coordinate 11,434 of WBNH01011497.1, read as the reverse complement.
CCCACCACTCCTCTGTACATCAACTTTTCCTTCTTCAGGGTCAGTGAGAAGAAGGCACATCAGGTACATGTCGGGTGTCCTGATGGGTATGACCAGAAAACTGTATTTTGGTGCAAACCGTGGATTCTGCCTTACAATGAAAAACCATCATGATTTACTGGATTGAAACTTTGGTTTTATGTAATTCATCTCCATCTAATTCTTGTTTTAAGCACCCAATAACTTTACTGAATATAGACTAAAACTATCCAATCTCAGTGCATGAGAAGAGACAGAAGTTAATGCTACTGTTAATTAGATTAGTGATAAATATTTGCAGGTCCCCATCAATACCTATCTTATTTGTTTCTTGACAATATTTTTCCTCCTGTCTGGTATCACAGCTATAGTTAAGAGAACTTCCTTTTCAAGTGCCCAGTTCATTAATACTTATGTCCATTTAAACATTCATATTCCATGGGTGCTCCCCTTCAATTTGACGTTATGGAGACTGCATTTGGCATTTCTTCTGCTTAATATAGACTCATATGCAAGTAAAAACTGTAGGATTATTTAAATTATTACCATTACACTAGTGGGAAGTAAATCCCAGCCCAAAGTGGACAAATGCCAGATAGCTGGCAATCAAGTAGGTAGAGTTCTGCTATGGCGAGTCTACAGAGATCTGACTGCAAAAACAAAGAAGTCAAACTCCCAGTCCTTCAGTGTCTACTGAATGGCTTCTCTTCCAAAGGAACAAGAGCTCATCCTGTAATACAGATGCAGATACAAATTTCAGGGAGAGCCTCTCTAACCACAACATTAAAAATCGTGACCACTCTCTTCAAATACCTACTTTGCTGTGTTCACAATATTTTTTCTCCTATTTGACATCAAAGGCAAGGCTGTTTATGAATAATGAGGTGATTCCCCCTTCTGGCATGAGGGTTCCTGAAAAAGCTGTGCTGCGGCTGTAGTTTTATCTAAATGGTACATAGCAGGCAGGCGAAGGCTTGATCAGCTCATACTTTGGGTCAGCATGGGGCTGCTCTCCTAATGGGTAAAAAGTGGGTAAGCACACTGCCAAATGTGATCTGCTCTGAACTTTTCAGATGGGAAAGTTGTCTTTGACTGGCGCAGAGTATGGCACAATGAAACCACATCTGCTTAGAGGAAAGGAAGAAATAGCTCATGTTATTGACTAATATTGAAGTTGCTGAGGAACTGAACGTGACTGGAGAGGATTAAAGTCATCTCAAGCAAATTGTTTCACAGATTCAAATCTGATATGCATGAACCTTAGACAAATTCTTCACCTAGTTTTGTCCATAACAAATAAATAAAGAGTATAAATTGTAAGTTTGCTTGTGCCATTTTGCAATGACACATGAGAAATTTCAAGAAACTGATGAAAATTTTGCATTGATACTTAGAATAAATTCACTCAAGGTATTAGTGGAAAGAAGTATTAGTGTAGCAGGGGTGGGATATACTGAGGGTAGAAATCATAAAAGTTCTGAGTTGAAGCAGAATTTGGCTCATTGCTTTGCAGCAGGTATTTAAGCTATTCATGCCTGGGAGAGCATTCAGTTTGGTGTCTGAACATCTCTTGGCACAAGGTTCAAATTTTTAAGTCTAAAAAGTAACAACTGTATAATACGATAGCAAAATCAATTAAAGATAGTTAAAACATTTCTTACTTGAGCTTTTGCATCTTAATAAAACATGCAGGATAACTCTTTCTTTTGAAAAACATTTTCAGATTAATTATAATATTATTTTAATTCTAACAAGTAAATAGATCTCAAGGTCAGGTGAAGAAGGGTAATAAGGGCAATATGAGGGGTACAGACCAAGGGGGCACAGATATCTCTAAAACTTGCTGTCTGTTTCATCTGTAGGAAAGAGAGATTGCAGGCTGATGGCAGCTAACAGGAGCCAGAGCTCAGGGATGTGGTATTATGAGTGTCCTGGGAGCCAAAATGTTCTTTGACATCTCTGGCAAAAAAGGACCATCATTATTATGATCTCCTGCATAGCACAGATTGTGGAACTTCAAATAATGATCCCAGGATAAGATATGCTGGCTTTTAAAAACAGACCTACTTTTGATTTAAAGAGGGTGAACGAGAATTCCTTGTATCCTTTGATAGGCTATTCCAGTGGTTAATTATTCTCACTGTCAAAAAAAAAAAAAAGTCTTTTTTTCTTGTTTGGATGTATGCTAATTTCAAACAGGTGTTTGGTTTTGATTGTGCAATTAAAACATTGTGGAGAAATCTACAAGGCACTTTAGACAAATAGAAATTCTGAATTTCTTCTTTATTATAAAACTTCACAATTATATAATTATGATAAAACTGTTTTTCAGCTCTCCCTTTAGCTGACTTGTAACGATTTTTGAAACAATTTTGCACTTTAAAGCTATAATTAGGAAGTAAAGATGTAAGACATTTTCATTTCTAGAAAACAAATGTAGATTTTAATTGTGGAAAAACACTTTAAGTTAGTATTTTATTACCAGCTTAACTTTTATAAGGCCACAGCTTTTGACAATCAAAATGGGACCACATGAAGTGTGAGATAAGCCCTTCCCAGCCAGCCCCAAAATAAAGCTAGTAAGTCTCACTTCTCAAATAATAAAAAGGAGAAAAAATGAGTTATAACAAGTTACGTTTCCTGTGCTGTTGCTGCACAGAATAGAGTCATAGTGCTGCCTAACTTATCTCTCTATGGCCTATGATACCCTTTCTCCACGTCTGTGATTCTTTAGGACATTTCTGGCCTTCTGGGAATGTGCACTGTGAGCTCTCGGCAGTGATGCTGCTGCCTGCCAGCACACACCACACAGCCTTTTGCACTGCCTACAGCTGCATCCAGCTCTAGGAAAGCAGCAGCTGACAGGGACCTTGCTTAAGGGTCAGAAGTAATTGTGATCAGTAATGTGTGGTGGGGAGGGTGGTGGTTCAAATTAGAGCCTGTACACAGCTGGAGTAATCACAGAATTGCAGAATCTTAAGGGCTGGAAAGGACTTCAAAAGATCATCTGGTCCAACCCCCTGCCAGAGCACAACCACCTAGAACAGATCACACAGGAACTCGTTCAGGTGGGTTTTTGAATGTGTCCAGAGAGGGAGACTCAGCAACCCATCTGGGCAGCCTGTTCCAGGGCTCTGTCACCCTTGGGCATGGCATGGAAGGGCAGCACTGCCAGCATCAGCCTTCTGTGGGCTGGAGCTGGGGAGGGGCTGAAGTTCAGTGTGCTGTTTGATGACTTTATTATCATGGCTTCTCTTAACAAAGTCCAGCCTTATGTACTCAAGTGTATATCTTAGCATATCTCACATTAAAGGTCTGTATGTATTTTTCTTTGCTTTTTCACACGCTTTATTAGCAATGAGATCTCACAGCATCTCAGAGCAGAATAGAGCTCTGTGAATATGGCAGAATCTTCCTCTCTGTATTAAAACCATATCTGTACATATAGAACATGTAGTTTGGACTAAATATAGTTTGTACTGCTTACCTCTTTCCTTGCAGTTGCTCAAGAGGCAGCAGAGAAACAATAAGCAGAATGGGAAGAAAAAAAATCTGCTTGGCTGGATGTATTTCCTTAGTTTCTTGTGGTAGCTTAGGTGTGCTGCAGCACAAGCTCTTCCAGCAAGCCATCAGGGCAAGATGTGACTTTAAGCTGACCAGTGGAAAAAAAATGATAGAGGAGCTCACAAGTGAAATGTCATGAAAGAGTCATAACATTTGGCACATTTGTGAAGGTGCCTTGTGATTTTGGGTGCTTGGCTGAAATAGACAGGGGCCAGGCATCTTTGATGGGTGCAGGAATCGCTTTGGAAATATTAGCTGCTGGTGTCCCACAAATGATGTAGTCATGCCATAGTCAACAGGGCATTGTGGGTCATGACATAGTACAGGATTTGTAACTGCAGTGTTCACACAGAAGAGTTCACTGTTGTTCCCACACCTGATTAAATCAAGATCCTTTCCAACAGTTAGGACGTTGACTTTTATAAAACTAGGATGTTAGGATGTTGACTTGTATAAAATTAGGACAAATAATGTAGTGATTTGTAGTTGTAAAATTCTTGAATTCTTACAGTTTACACTAAGAAATGACAGTATGACTATAAGTTTGCATCACTGTTTCACAGGCAGTTTGATTTTAGGTATTGTAATTTCTTCTATTTCCACAGTAGGCCAAGCTAAATGAGAGTGAGTTATACAGGTTGATTGTTTAGATGTTAATTTTTCATTAATTATTTTTATTTCACAAATTATTGTTACATCCTGCAGTGCTCAGAAACTGATTTTATGAAAGTATAATCTTGTTACTGTGAGATGTGCTTGTGGCTCTCACCACAGTGAGAAAAACAATGCTATATTTGTCAGCCCAGGAGCACCGAGGGACCACTAGAACAGAGCTGTGTCCCAGACACTGCATGAATCTTTAAAAAGGTTCTCAATACTCCAGCTAGATGCTATAGTTATGGTCACATTAGGAATAACATCTAAAAGTGTACAGATACGTGGCTTCCAAATCATTATTGCTGATGCTTATGTACTAGATTTGTCAGAAAGAAGACAAATTGAATTTTAAATGTCCAACACAGTCAAGCCGAGTTGTCAGTGGAAAAAAGAAAATTGCTTTTGACCTTGTAAAGCAAGCACATAATGTTCTTGTGTGAATTTATTGAAAGTCTGCATTTTGAAATAGAGTGTGTGCACCTGCAGCTGCAAACCATGAGAGCAAGAATGTAAGAGGAAACTAAGATGCCTACTATATTAAATGGCAAGATTCTTAGGTCTCATATATTACTTTCACAGCCTCACTACCATTAGCCTAAATCCTTTTCAGTCTACCACACCAGAGAAGTGAGCTAGACAAAGTCAGTAAGTGAATTCTCCATCATTCACTTCTTTATGTTATTGTGAGGATCAATAAATGCCTTTTCAAAGGAAGTGAGGTTAAGCCACTCATTAATCCTGCCTCCCAGAGATTCTAAAATATGACTTTCTTTTCTTTGTCATCACCTTTATAGCATGCAAAATACAGTTTATGGAAAGTGGGAACAATGCAGAAAAAAACTTGATGGAAGATTAAGAAAGAATTTGTATGAGGAAAACTCACTGCTCATCAAACAGATTTTCCTATCATCTGTGGTTGGGCCAGCCGTAGCACTTTTTTTTTTTTTCCCTCAAAGATTTGAGTTGCTTCACATACAAAAAAAACAAAACAAAACAAAACAAAACATCTCCTTGAATGTAAATGGCATTTGACAACAGTTTTGAAATAACGAATTTTGAATGTAGACAAAGGAATGTTCAGTGCATCAGACCAAATTCAATAAATCTGCAGATTCAATAAATGTGCTCAGAATCACTCAGAATGCCTTAGTTTACAGACCCTAATATTTTTTTCACTTTATAGTTTTTCTCTTCTTTTATTTTCAGTAAAGAGGGAACTAAACACTAAAGTTCTTGAAACACTGAGGCATAGAGGGATTGTTGAAAATTTCCATCACCTGTAACCAACTCTGTGGTGCATGTTGCAATCCATTTATGCTTTCCCACCCAGACTTTCAGTGTTGGAACTTGCAGCACCAGGTGCTCCAGCTGTTTGAACAGTACTGTACAGATTGGCTATCAGGAAGTCTGCTTCTGTTTGATTTTGTGTTTATTTTGGCAAAATCCCTAGAGTTAATGTTTGTTACTCTAAAACAACTTTAAAACTTGCTTGGTAGCTAGCTATTTAAGGTATGTACAAACACACAGATATTGGTTCTTGTATACAGCTATGGCTTGGAAACAGGGTAACTGCATAGAGCTTATAACCTGCCTTGGAGTATGAAAAAAACCAAACTTGATTTGGTTTGCACCCATCTACTCAGATGTGACATAATTGTCACTCTGACCAGGGTCCACCTCGAAAGCCAGAAAAATAAATAAGTTTGTGAGTAAACCCGGCATCGGTCAGCATGTATCCCAACACTCTAACACAAAGTGAGCTTTTTAATATAATGTAACACTGTAAACTAACTTTTCAAAATAAATGCATGAAAAGCCTTCATGAAAAAATATTTTCTTTTCTTGGGAATGGGTATTTTTAAAACCTTCAGGATTCCAGAGAAATTTCCTAGAGAAAGAATTTACAGGAATAACCATATTTTTCATTTTATTTCTGTGGAAAGTTGGTGAATGTGTATGAAAGTCTAGTCACATACCTTGCATAAGTGATTGCAGAAGTATGTGTAGAGTTTCTTGTCTAGATAATTCATTGCAGTACCAATCCTATTCTGTAGTGTTAATGGGATACTGTAAAAGACTACCACTCTATAGGAAACCACTCTTAAATCCATTCATCTCCTTTCCATCTCAACCACAGGAGGAGAAAGACAATGGCAGGATGGATTTTATGTCTGTTCAGTTACATTTTGTACACAAAGAGAATACAAATATATTGTTAGTCTTGCACTTTATTAATTGCCTCACTGGCTATTGACTCAAGCTCAGGTGGTATATTTTTCAAAAGCATTAATAATCTCTTTGTGTTCTAGGCAAGTCTTCCTCAGTCTTTTCAGGGTGATGATTCCCTATTTCAAGTCAATATTATAACCAACCTTCCAACATTTATTGTAGAGTAGAATAACAAATGTTTACACATAGTAATATCAATGACCTGGTTTAATCCAGAGTGTTTTGAAAAAGGGACTTCATCTGTGTTTAAAATTCAACCTTAAATAGCATGCCTACCTTCATCTGGGACATGACCTACTTATAACCTAGGAGGTGCCCAGCTTCCCTAACCACATAGGAGGCCAAGACTGATGATATACACTAATTTCTTGTCCCAGTTGAGATAAAAAAAGGAGATTTGCACACACATTTGAGGGTTAAGCATAGTCCAGTATTTTGGTTTTAGAAAAAAAAAAAAAACTGGTCTTTTAAAGCTGAAGTCCTACGAGGACTGAAATAGCAAGGAAGAGTCACCTGTGGTGGCTGAGCAGAGCAGATCTCAGGTATCTTGATAGTTTTGACATCCTGAGAGTTATTCTGGTACTTTGACATGGATTCTAACCATACTTCCAGCTCTTTGCAAACCCACTAATTTTGAAGTCATAAAGCGTCACAGAGTAGTGATGATACAGTACTGCTGCTCCAGGCAAATAGTGGCTGCTGGCTGAAGAGGTATCTGATGTTCGGTTCTGCAGTTCTCCCCATACTCACTGGGCTCAATATTTTCTTTGGAAACCACACATACATGCAGATTCAGTCACGACTGCAGTGCTTCGTTTCTTTGCACCTAAGTCTTCAACTGGCCTTTTCATTTTGTGGAACCTCATAAATTCTCTTCCTCTAGGCCAATACTTCTGGCACTAATTCACCACAGTCACCTCAACAAGACAAAATCTATTTCTACACTTTAATCTTGCTCTCCTTGAAGCCATTACAGGGCAGTTCAATCACCTGCCAGCCTTTTAAAAGCACAGCAGTATTTATTCAATGCAAAAGCATATAGGAGAAGTAACAGCTTTCCATATCTGAAATAATGGACAGCCAGTGCTCATGGTTTTATTAAAACTCAAATAAAATAGCTGAAGAGGCTACAGACACTCTTCTGTCCCTTCAAGAAGGTATTTGAGTGCAGCTGGGCTTATTGGCTTAATGTTTCAGGACCTTCTCTGGTTCGCACAGAGCTAAGAAGGAACTCTGTGCTGTCATTGTGCATTCAACCAAACTTGCCAGGCTGGGGAAACTGGTGATCCTAAGCTGATTCCTGTATCCTAATAGTACTGGGCTCAAATTAAAAATGTTCTTGCAGAGTAAGTAGAAAGTAATGTGGAACATGAGAAAAGGTAATGAAGCAACATGGAATGAGTTTAAGTCCTACGTGGCCAAAGCAAATAAACATGGTAGGAATCAGCTTGATTCCAGGGGGATGAGCTGGGTGTTGCTGTGACGTTTCTGTGTTTCCAGCTCTGAAAGTGACTTGCGGGTTTTTTTGAACTTATTCTTCGTGGAGCCAGCTGGTTTTGTTCATTTGGTCTCTAAGCCACATGAAGAGCAGTCAAAACCTTTCTGGACCCACAAATCAAAGGCTGGGAATAAAGGCTGGGAAGGGATGACTTTCTGGCACCTGCCAGACCTAAACTTTCACTTGCATCTTGGGCAAAGATTGTCATCCATAGCCAAAATTATATCATCATGGATACTAACTTATAAAAACTCTAATTTATTAACCTATCTCTTATCTTTTATGCCCTAAGAGGTCCAAAGGGCTTCAAGTATGACTGCATGCTCTTTTTGTCTCAATATCATGTTTGCTAGTTTTAGACAGTGTATCTGCACAGCAGAACATAATTTAATGTCTCTAGGCCTTGGTAAATTGGTAAATGTAGGTGCTTCCTCTTCAGGAACATGAGTTCTTATGACCTTTCAAAAGACTCTACTATTATCCATCTTTAGAAGCCAGAGATTTCCCTTTATTTACCTCCTGATGCCTTTAGAAACGGCAGTAAATGCTCCTTCTTGTGGCCACTCAAGACAGCAATGTTAGAATTTGTGAGCCTCTAAAGGTACATTTTTAATTTGTAATGTGTTTGTGATGTGTTTACATAGTCTTGGATTCTGTAACACAGGTTTCATGTGTTCAGGAACATTTCATCCAGGCATCCGCATAGTTTCACTGTCTGCTTTAAACTGGAAATCCAACCCATGAGGTGTGGTTTTGGAGGTAATTCCAGTATTTATCAAGTCAGATGTTTAGTTTAGCACTGTATTGCTCTCTGTAAGGGAAACTTAATATGGCACTGTGTTAAAACAAATTCAGATGTGGTAGAAAAGCATATCAGTGTTCTCAAGATAAGGAGAAGTACAGTTTCACATGCAGTATTTGTACTCATACTTTGTTTCTGCCCATAAAATAGCAGTGGGTCAAAAGACAGATAAAAATCACTTGAAGCAAATAAGTCACAGTTCCCTCTTGATTGTTATCTTTGGTATGGAAACACTACCTAAGGTTTGTGGCGTAACTTCACATTATTATGATGGGTTTGCATGAATAAAAATATTGAAAATATCCCTTATTAAATTTATTGCTCACTATAACTTGCACCTACTGAAGAACAGAATGCCAAAAAATAAAACAGAATTGTATGCTACAGAAAATTGTCTGAAACTAGTTTACTACTATAAAGTTTATTATACCAGCAGAGTTTGCATAGTTGCCATGTCACAGAATGACACATTTTTTGAAACATCAACCAAGCTGGAGTTTGCATTGTGTCTCTAGGGAATTTCAGAAAATGAAAATAAAAGTAGATGTATAAGAGAGATAAGCATGTTTCTATTTGATAAGCTTCTTCACATTAGCTGATTGAAGCACATGGAAGTAAAGGTGAAAAAACTGAATCCAGTTTTTTGTATTTGTCAGTAATCTGTAGGGATCTTTGTCTTACTAGGCTAGCAGAGATTTTATCATGACATATTTTCAATATCCAAAAGGCCTTCAGATTTTTTAAAGTCACAATGCAACAAAATAAAGAATTAAACCATAAAACATAAACACAGTATGTCCAGATGAAGCAGTAATATACATGAATAGAAGGGACATAAAATTTGCCATAAAATATCATTGATCCAATTCCAAGGAAAGACTAACAAGTAGTTAGTTCATTAATGAGTTATGAGGGTTTCCACATGAGTGAGGAGATCTTGTATAATGGTATAATGGTATAATGGTATAATGGCTCATTACATATACTATTTATTCATAGGCATCTTTAGAAAAAAGTTTTGTTCTCAATGAGGTTGGGTGTAGTGAAAAAACATTAAAATATGACAAATAGAAGATTCTCTAAACCTTCAATTTCTTTGATTGTATTTTCAATGAAATGACAGTTTGTCAATGCAAAAGGAAGAAAACAAATCAACAACAGAAATATCTAAATCTCAGACTCTGGTCCTGTCCAACATGTAAATAGAGCAGAAGTATGCTGATTTTAAAAGTCGTTTTGTACGGACACTAAGCATCTGAAATCGATTTTTCCACCCCTAGGTTTCTTGGGAATACTTACAAACGAAAAAGGCAAACTTGATTTTTTTTTTCTTTAAATTTCCATTCCATGTCACTTTTTTTTTTTTATTGTGCCATGAAAAGTTCTAAATGAAAATAGTTCAATGTCGAAAGTCTTAAAATAGAAGCAACATGGAATTAGCATTTTTGGTACAATTCAGAGCGAGAGACTATTCAAGAAAAAGGAGGTTCTTTTTGGAAACACAGTTTTGAACATAGCCAATGTTCCATGTCTCATTGTTCTATAAATTTCTAAAAAAATGTCAGAGTACACTTTAATATATACTGGGGCATTTTTTTTTCTCCAAATACAGTTTTCCTTTTACTAAACATATCAGCAAAATTAACATTTTTGAACAATTTTCACTGCATTAATATTTTGTTTTCCCTCAGCATGAGGTCTAACAAAATCTACAGTGTTGTGGTAATGTTTTTTAAACTTGAAATACAGAGAAACCTTTCATAATAAATCTAACATTGTACCCTCAGACAGCAGATAGGATACAGTTTGAGCTCTACTCCTGATGGAGGGAAACGCTTTCTCTGTCTAGTCCTTATTCTCACATATACATCTTAAAAATAGCAGCAATAAAGACATGATATACCAGTAATACTCATTAGGTCAGACCTGGAGCAATTAAGATTGTGGATTAAATTTCTAGATATTGAAAATGAATCTAAAATTATAACACTAAGTAGCACTCACAATAGCATCATAATATTTGTGTCTGAAATGTCTAAACTGAAGAAGCCCTGTGATTCACTGACTGATCCCCATCCTGATGGACAACGTGTAAGCCTTTCTGGTCACTGAAACAGGTACCTCAGATTCCTGCTTCAGGGAGTGTGGCTAGTTGCTCACATTTCACATTTTCCAGAAATGGAAAGCCAAGGTATTAATGAAGAAATTCATTCCTAAATGAAAAAAAAAAAAAACCCGAAGAAGATGTCTGCTTTCTGCATGCCACTTTATGCAAACAATCTGGCAGTTTTTAAATGTTAGTGTCACTTTCTGCAATACAGCATGTACTACAGGGAAAGTAACAGTCTTTTTCATATATAATCGATACTGTACCAATCTGGTTCAAAGACAAGTCAGACTAACAATACTTTGAGATGGTTGGCACATTATGCATTCTGGAAATTCTAATTTTATGTAAATTTGGGAAATGTATGCATGTGCCAGAGTTGCTCTTTGTTCATGCACTGTTTTAGCATGTCTAAGTAGGAGAGGCTGCCATACAACATGGGTTGCAAAACAGCAGATGGGGGCGATTTAGTCTCCGAGGAACTCTAATTTCCTCTGAAAAAGTACTCAGGTTTGTTATTTTATTACTATGGGGAAATATATTTTTTTAAAATATCTTA
>WBNH01011496.1:86076-163243 GCA_013401255.1 Urocolius indicus | reverse complement strand
TGCCTGTGTCCTTTGTGTTGACCTCATCTATTAGCAGAACTCCATCCTGTGGAAAGAGCCCGTTCTGTGTAGGACCTGTTTGCCATGGCAAGATGAAAATCCATTAGCTTGTTGTAACTGGCTGTCTGTGTCTCTGCAACACTTCCTTAGGGAATGTGGGCAGGTAGCAGGTTACTGTCTGCGGAAGTAGCACCAAAAGAGAATGCTTCCCTGGACCCCCTTTCTCACCTTGCCCATGCTTCTGCTCCGCTTCCCTTTGAAGGGTCAGGTGCCTGTGTGTGTGTTTGTGTCTGATGGGAGTGACAGACTGCAAGGGAGCCAGAATCATCCACAGTAGGGGCAACCAAAGAGAATGAGGACACATGCAGATGTGCAGATGGCAAGTGTAAATCAACTGTCAACAGCCTTGTGTTGGTCACTTTTGCAGGCCCCTCAACAGTAAGGCACAGATGTTGCAGGAATACTACAGGCTGAAAAACACAGCGTGGTTCACAGCGTACCCCTTGTTGTGGCTGCCATGCTCTAATTCTAGCTGGTAAGAGTTAACAAAGACAAGTTCATTGTGCCCCAAGCAATGCAGAGGTGCTTCTACTGATTGTCTTTGACGCCATGTTTCTGAAGCACATCTCTCTGTGTTAGTACAGGTCAGCATGTAGGTGTGTTCCCTTATGTTTCTGCACCGTACAACCCTGCCTTTGCCTTTAGAATCATACAATTATTTCAGTTGGAAAAGACCTTTAAGATCAAGTCCAATTACTAACCTCACTCTGCCACCACTGAATCATATCCCCCAGCACCTCACCTACATCTTTCAAACATCTCCAGGGTTGGGGACTCCACCACCTCCCTGGGCAGCCCATTCCAACGCTTCACAACCCTCTCAGTGAAAAAATTCTTCCTAATCTCTAATCTGAACCTCCCCTGGCAGAACTTCAGGCCATTTCCTCCTATTATTTATTAGTACAGAGAAGAAACCAACCCCTACTTCACTACATCTCCTTTCAGGAACGGTGTTGCAGCTGGGGAGAGGTGTGAACTGCTAATAACAATTACCAAAAGTAATTACACTAACACGTGTGGGACTGTTTTGATTAGACAGATCTACGTCTAGCCAAGTCCTTCTTATCAGATGGGTCATAACCATTCTGTCACCACATGACAACTTGAAGTGCCATTTTTGGTGGCTGAATTCGCATATAAGCTTCAAGATCTCTCTATGGCCTGTTTTCCCATTCTGAACAGTGAACAAATGACGATTGCCAGAAAGCGTGGACTAGCTAAGTGCAGCGTTTCCTTGGTGGTGGTGGTGGTTAGAGCAGGCTAGATTCCTCCTATATTCCAAGGGAGAGACGTTTAGCTCCTGGAGACACCCATAAGGTTCTGCTAGGTCTACTCCGGATCATATTGGTAGCTTGGGCAGGTATACAAATAAACAGAGTGGTTTAACGTTTCTGAAAGCGTGCTCTCAGACCAACTCTTCATTTGATCTGAGGCGGGCACTATTCTATGCAACAGTTTCCAAAAGAAATGTAAAGCTGCAGTCTTAAAATGATACAGAACGACAGTAAAAACGTTAAGAACATAAATACAGCTAAGGTGCTTTGTTTGCAGCGGCTAACAAACGGTGGGCTGCACTAGCCACAGGTCTAAAGGGATGATTGATACAGATCTCATCAGGCCTCCCGTGCACAAGCTGTGCCTGCACGCTCCCTGAGCCCGGCACACACCGTCTCGTGAGGTCGGAATTTAACATCCGCAGGCTGGGTTTGTTTTTTTTTTTCCACTTTAAGAGCTTCCAGTCTGACAGCTGCCGTCAACTCTCACCAGCGCAGTCCCAGCCTGACTGCTCTCGCCGCGTATCTACACTCTCGGCTCGAGCTCGCCTTACTGCGAGCTTCCAGCGATCACATCTGGCTGAAGCAGCCTTTATCGCAACGCCTCCCTGCCGGCCCGCTCTCAGATAAGCCTTCCCACGTGACGCTCTGCTTCTTCCCGGAGGGACCCAGGGCCGCAGGCAACGCCGTCCCCGTGCGGAGGGCTCTGCCCCGCCTCCGCCCAGCCGTTGTGGCACGGCACGGCGCCGCGCCCCCCTGACCGCACGCAGCGCCTCCCGCGGCCGCGCACGGCGCTCCCCGACGGCCCCCTCGCACGCTTCCCGCCCACCCGCTCCTACCAATAGGAGAGCCGCTTAGTCGCGGAGCGTGTGCCGTCCAATGGGCGGCGCCGTTATTGGCTCTGCGGCCCGGGGAAGCCGCACCCTGTCAGGCGGGGGGCTGGGGCCGCTCGGTGGCTGCGGGGGCGGAGGGGGCGGCGCGGCGGGGGGCGGAGCGCAGCGGAGCGCAGCGGAGCTGGGGCTGGCGGCGGTGGCCACAGCCTCGGCGCGACCAGCGGCNCGGCGGCGGCGGCGGCGGGGGCAGGAGGGGCGGCCGCCAGAGGAACGCGGGGTTGGCGCGCGCCTGCGGGGCGCAGCCGTTAGCGGCCGTCGGCGCGGGGTGGGGGGGGGGCGGCTGGAGCCAGCTGGGAGGGAAGGGGAGAGGAGACGAGGAAAGGGGGGTTGTTGTTGTCTCTGCCTTTGAAAACAAGTAGCGGGCGGGTGTGTGCGTGCGCGCGCGTGTGGAAAAACCCAGCTGCCCGCCGCTCGCCGAGCGCCTGCGGTGAGGGGCTGGGGTGGGGAACGAGGGCTTCGTGGTGTCTGGGGTGATGGGGAGGAACGTGAGGTTGTCTGCGGCTGCTGGTTGAGATGGGGCGGTTCGGGGTTGGAAGGGCAGGTTCCTGTCCGCGCCGTCTCGGGCCCGTGCCCTGCCCGCCGCCCTCAGCGAGGTTGGGATGCTCCCGCTGCTGCTGATCCTGCGTTAGGATCGCCTTTGGGATGCTCCTGCTGCTGCTGATCCTGCGTTAGGATCGCCGTTGGGATGCTCCTGCTGCTGCTGATCCTGCGTTAGGATCGCCGTTGGGATGCTCCCGCTGCTGTTGCCGCCGCAGGAAGCGGCCGCTCAGCGTTTAAAACCCCGTCGCACACAAGCGATGCGGCGGCTGGGTCTTCCGCCCACCGCCCTTCGGCTGCCTCACCTGCCCTTTCTTCTGTCTCTTCTTGTAGACTGCGAGGTGACCTGCCGATTCTGCTTGGCGAAATGCGGGCAGTAGAGTGTCCAAATAGTCGTCCGCAGAGGGCGTAGGAATGAAGGAGATGCGATGCGTTTGTGCGGTGTTATTGATTGGCGAGGTACCAGCAGCAGACGGGCAGTTATTTTGTATGCTCTACTGGAACGGGTACCTATGTTTTAGCATTCCCAATGTCTACTGTTGATATAAAATGTCATTCTGCACAGAAGTGCTGCACAGCGTCTGTGCCGCTTTTAAGGTGGATTCTTAATCTATGTTGGTGCTAGTTAAAGCTAGCAATTAGGGAGGGGGAAAATCCAGTCAAGCTGGAAAAATATCCATGGCTGTGCTGAGTTTGGGTCTAGGAATAGCACTAGGTTTAAATCTTTCATGAGATACTGCTCTAGCTCAAAGCTGTAAGCTCACTTCTGGTTTTGTTTTATTCTTTGCCTTTTGGAAAGTTGCTGTAGATCGTAACATCATATACCAAAAGTATTCTGTTAGTATATGATGTTGTGATCTACAGCAACTATTTCATGGTGACTTAGGTCTTTATATGGACCTTTACAAAACATGTCTACCTTCGGCTTAGGAATTCTCAAGCTGCAGCTACTGCTAGATAATTTCTGTATGTTTTGCCAAAAGCTACAGGTATCTTTGTGCACACAGGCTATTTACAGCTCTGGATTCTTGTAAAGTGGCTGAATGTGCTAACACAATACTTGTCAGTTCATAACTGCTGCAAAGTTGTTATTTTTTAATAGATCAAAAGCATTTCTTTTAAAAATGAAGAAATGCAAACCGGTTATAAACAGGCTTCCACTTTTCTTTATTAAATTGATTGATTGATGTAATTCTGTTCCTCAATAAAGAAATATTCTTTTTAGAGCTGTTGTATAATAAGTGAGAAAAAATGTATCTATGGACTGGGCTTCTGGAGCAGGTGGCTTTGGTATTTTTTTATATCCAGTAAGCAGACTCGATGTGTTCATGTAAAAATAGTCTTAAGGGAACATAATGTTCTATGTAATATGCTTCACTTACAGAACTTAAACTTAGTGTTTTCCTTAGGAGAGTTTTGAGAGACAGACATTTGCAGGTTTTTATGTCTTCACTGTAGCAGGATAATAAATGTATTACTATGCCTGCAGGCATTGGAGTTGTGTTTTCTAAGTGAGGTTCCACGCTGAGAGTCATACTTTTTAGCTGAAAACTGTTGTGTTGCCTAAATTCTCTTTTTTTCTGGTTGACTATTGCAAAATGGTATGAGACACTTGAACATTTGTGCCTCATCTGAAATGATCAATTTTGCTGGCATGTTTTGCCAGCAAGTTCATTAGAGTATGATTCTCTAATGCTGTAGAGTGAAGAGGCTCATTTATTGAATCAGTATTTTTCTGCAACACTTCTTTTTACATATCTCCAACATAACATGCCTCGACTCTTCTTTGAGATTCAGCAGCGACATTAAATGTTATTTTGCACGTATGGAGTTGGATCATTTGATCAGATGATGTGGATAAATCCATTTGAGCACTGAGAGACTTTCACAGGAGTGAGGATAAATCTACTTCCACCCCATCCAGTTCCCAGCTTTTGAATGGCTTCTTCCTAGCACGAAGCACTTTTAACAAATCTCCTCACCCAACATTTCCTGGCTTGCTATAGGAGTAAAAAGCTGATTTTTGAAGTCGACAATGTTGTTAATAAATAGCCTAGCATATTACAGCTGGATGTTTCAAACTAGGATAAGGCTGTTTGGCATGTTGATTGCCTAGTAAGCCTACAACTTCTATGTGACAAGCGCTTTCTAACTCCGAGGAGACTAGACAGGAAATCTTGTGCCCACTGCTCTTCGGAGTTGTAGAAATAGTTTTCCTAATTGTTTAGGAACTGTAGCAGTGGTGAATGGTGAGTAATTTGCAAATCCCAAACTGTTGCTATGCAAATGAGCCAGTCCTGCTTCGAGGGAGAAATTCCAGTAACAAAACTTGCCCTGCTGCTTTTATGAAGGAGAGCATATCAAAGAAGTGGCACTTCTGTTGTGTAGTGAGGATAGCTGAAGCCCAGGAACGTGAAGTAAGAAATAACACTAAGTTTCTGATTTTGATGGCTTTTAAATTAGAATTTACTCTTGGGCTGATGCTGCATAGCAGAAAGCAATCTCTGAAATAGCGCTTTGTTAATAACCCGTACTGTAACAAGAACATGGGCACTTCTAGAGTGATAGATGCTTTATATTTACAAAAATGATTGTGAGCAGTCAGGAATGAAAGTTTAAACTGCTGAGTCTGTTGTACAGGTCATTTGGCATCTGCTGAGGAACCTGTCTAAACCTCTTTGGTTAAATTATACATATTTTGTGTTCATGCAGTTAAAAGCAAGTATTATTTCTAAAGTAGATATTCCTAGATTACCAGAGGTTTGCAGTTTTCATTCATATAATTTAATCAGTCTTCTCAGGGGAACAGGAAAACTAGTCTTGCCACTTACTCAGCATTTTTCTTCAAAAGTAGTTTTTGGTGTAGGACTGGGAACAGTAGCTGTACAAACCTCTCGCTAATGAAAGATGGAAAGTGTGGCTTTTGTAAAGCAGTGTATTTCCTGAAGAAATCTGCTTTTCATTAGAGATATTAATGCTTAAAAGGTATTGGTTATACAGATATTTTGATCTATGATAAATTTGTTCCTTAAAATTATTCTTTCTATGGTTACTTTTTCTATCACTTTAAAGTGTTGCCTGTACAGTAACAGGGCTCCCTAGCAATTTAATGGAATGTGCTACATAACTTTATGATGGTATCCGTTGTTTATTTAGAATAAGCTTGACAATCCTTAGTCAATTTGAAGCAAATAATTGGTTTCTTTCTTCACTGATCAGAGGATGTTGTTTACTGTGGCCTTTTTAGAAGTACTCAAATCGAGTATAACCAGAGATGACCTCACTTGTCATGAAGGCTCAGTTTTAACATTCTAACCGATAGACCTGGTCTTGAAAAAAGTTTAAGTATTGTAGTTACTTTGGGGAATGTTCAAGACCAGCTGTTCTTCTTTTCAGGGCAAAGGAAATTTCGGTGCAGAAATGGATTTGAAAAACTATGGGTAGTCAGGTTGGCATATGCACTTGCTGCCTTTGCTGGATTGAGTCTTTGAATGCTAAGGAGAAACTGAAAATGTCCTTGACGGCACAGCCAAACAGGAGGAACAACTTCTTCAGCACCTTCTGAACTTCCTCCTTTTGACCTTGCTTATTAGATTACATTTTGAGACACGATCTCTGCCTGTTCTCTTGGATGCAGTTATTATTTGGTGAAAGATCAACAGTTGTATTAGCAAGCAGGACAGTAAAAGAGGGTTTCACTAACACTTATTTGGATGATCTTGCCTACATGTTAATTAAAAAATCAAATTCTCATGAAAGTGCATTTCAGTTCAACTTTAAATCTGGGATATGAAGAGCTACTCTTTAAAAATGAGATGCGGAGTTTTTGTGCACTCAGGCTAATCAAATACCCCTTTGCATTTTTAATTGACCAATTTATTAGGTTTTGTCCTTGAAACTTAATAATTTTTACATGCTATGTATAGTTTTCAGATACTGACTTATGAAATTTGAAAAGATAGGAAGATTTCTGAGATTTTCTTTTTCTTCCATATACTTAATTGAATTGCTGAAAAGGTGTCATGGGAGCAGTGAGCAGTAAATGCAGTTAATCAGTAACACTTTATGGTATCTTTACTCATTTGATGTGAAAGTATCAGATAAAAAGTTGTGGTTCACTTATGCACTGAAGATTAGGGGGAAATCAAATTACTGTACCTAAGATCTTGTAGGTTTTTTATTTGAGTCAGTAAACATATTAAAGCAACTCTGGGCTGAAAACTGTAATTCCACTTGCAGCCATAAAAGCTTAATTTAGTTTATTTAGGCTTTATTTTTGCTTTGTACACATTACAAGTTCTTCTTGTCCTGCTTTTAATGTCTATGTTGTATTAGATCTTGAATCTTGAGAAGTCTGATACACTATTTCAGCTTTATTATAGCTCATACTGGATTAAACAAGGAAGTGTCTGGGAAGACCTTGACCTGTGAAGATTGTCTTCTGTGGGTTTTTGTGTTGTTTGGGAGTTTGTAGTGTTGGTTGTTTTTGATGTTTTGGATTGGTTGTTTGGGTGTTTTTTATTACATGCTACTGAGCATAAAGTTACTCTTACTGGATTGCGACTGTGGACGTGAAGGATAAAGTGTACTTTGGGTTTAGTCTTCTTTTAACAGATAAAACAATTTCTGCAAGTATTGTCACTACAAAACATTGCTGAAAACCTATAAAGTATATGTGCATGTGAAACATCTGCAATTCAGCTGACATTACTTTTGTGCATTAACCAAGAAATGCAGTATACTTATTTTTTTCTCAAAAAAATCTTAACAAAAACTTGCATAGTAACCTTGAATCAGCACAGCTTAAAGTACCCCAAAGTTAACAGGACATATTTTATTTCTTTCTTAAACTTCTGAACCTGTTACCTACAATCAGCTAAATTGAAATGGAATAAAAGGAAACCGATGACTTCAAACATAAAGAGTTTCCCTTTTGAGATTCAACAAGTGCAGAGTTCTGCACCTGGAGAAGGACAACCCCATGCACCAGTACGGGCTGGGGGTTGAACTGCTGGAGAGCAGCTCTGCAGAGAGAGACCTGGAGTCCTGGTTGACAATAAACTGAACATGAGCCAACAATGTGCCCTCGTGGCCAAGAAGGCCAATGGCATCCTGGGATGATTCAAGAGG
The DNA here is from genome assembly GCA_013401255.1 of Urocolius indicus. Classification (NCBI taxonomy): domain Eukaryota; kingdom Metazoa; phylum Chordata; class Aves; order Coliiformes; family Coliidae; genus Urocolius; species Urocolius indicus. The sequence goes on along the minus strand of WBNH01011496.1, from coordinate 155,349 downwards.
AGTTCTGCTCCCCCTCTCCTCTGCCCTGACGAGGCCTCAACTGGAGTCCTGTGTCCAATTCTGGGCTCCCCAGCTCAAGAGGGACAGGGAACTTTTGGAGCGAGTCCAGCACAGGATCACCAAGATATTCAGGGGACTGGAGCATCTTCCTTATGAGGAAAGGCTGTGGGAAAAGGGGCTGAGGGGGGAATCTCATTAATATTTACAGGTATCTAAATGGTGGTATCTAAATGTTTGTGATTGCAGTGCAGGGTAAGGATTTTGACAGGTGGAACACCCACTTCTGCATTTGCCGTAGTCTTTATTGTTGACTTGTTTTGACTAAATTCCAGGCTGTTAATGGAGATGTTGGTTTAAGGACAAGGAAACCCTAGTTAAGATGGCCATACCCTTGCTTCACAGTTGTGGAATGATAGTCTTTCCAGTATCCTCCAGTATTCCCTCAATGCAGCAGCTTGGGGAGGAGACAAGAGCAGAGAACACACTAAACAGTTTGCTGCACAAATTGGAAGAAGGTAGTCTCTCAAACTGTCTCTGGCCTGCCCAGCCACCAGAAAATAAAGAACATTTTGGCAGTTACTGAGTGAAAGCCAGAAGTGGTGAACAGAAGGCTGGGAAGCATGGCTAAAATCTGAATGTCAGCCAGAAAAGCTGGACTTAGGCAGTCTTTCAAATTATGAGGGCAGTCTTATTAATTGAATGTTCTGGCTCATGGAAAAGTTGCCTGAGGCTTAGAGTTTTTATGGGTCACTACTTACCACTAGCATGGAGAGACACCCCTCCATGCCTCAAGCAAAGCTCACAATGTCAAAACTAAACCTTTGTAGCTGTATTTGCCACTTCAGCTGCATGTTTAATGGGTTTGGGTTTCATTGTGAGCGGGCTAAAGTATTGAAGCAGCTGGTCTCCCCAAAAGACTGAGATTACTGTTTTTCTTGCTCTCTTTTCAGTCATTAACATAAGTATGATATTTTTTAATACTAGAACAGTGTCCATTATGCTTAGAATTTTAAAGAATTGGTTAGAATAACACCATAATACAAAGAATATGAAAGAATGCATAGTGAAGGGAGATGTGAATAATTAGTTAAGATATCTTGGGTTTATTTTTCATGATGTCACCTTTTTAAAGATCTTAAGCTTATTTCTGCATTCACTGGTTTTCAGAGCGTTAAGTCATCTCAGTCTTCACATATGTTGCTGAAATATGTTAGTTCTATAGTAACTGAACTATATTATCAGAAATTTGTTGCATCTTCAAGTCAAATGGGGACACATTATTGCACATTTTCAGTGATGTAGTTACTGGAGTCACTTAATTAAGATTGAGATAGATTTTTGAATGCCTCTTTTTATTAGCAGGCCTTTCATCAGGACTAGATACTTACCTAAATAATACCTGTTGTTATCAGTTACTGGTTTGAAGACCTGTTGTCATACCAAATATTTAATGTCAGAAGGGAAAGGTAAGGTCAGCCTGAGATTTTGTATTTGCTACTTATTGTACTATTGTTTTTCATGTTTAATTTCGTCCTTAATTTATGTATTATTCATTAGTTAATAGCATAAATTCAGTTCACTTGACTGAATCACAAATCTAAATTTGTCCTTCCAAAGATTTGGTGATTTGAGAGAGTAGTCTAGTATTCACCCTCCCTCCTCTCTGTTGCTATAGTAATCCTAAATTTGAACCTTGTTTCTGCAGACTGTTTTTTTTTCTCCTTCAAGTAAGTTTTGTGATAGCTCTGCAGTCTGTTCTTAAACTAAAATACTGATAGTACAGGTTTTGTTGGGGGTTTTTTTGTTTTGTTTTCAATTTGATGTAACTTCTGAGTTAAAGCTGAAATTAAGCAGCCTTAACTTGCCTTTTCTTTTTCTAGCTCTGGGGAGACTTTGTGGCATTAACGTTTTTTTAGGCATACATCATTTAGGTGCAAAACCAAGCAAACAAAGGCCCATCTAAAGCAAAAAAAGGGCCCAAACCTCTCCCTGAGTGTTGTGAAAAGCTCAAAATGTGTAGATACAAGATCTAGCAAGATTAATAGCAAATTGAAGAGGAACACCGGGAGTAAGCAGAAAACCTGAAAAGGCTTATCATCTGTCTTAGCAAGAAACATGTGGATGGTAAAATAAGACAAAAAATAATTTAGACACAGGTGAAAGGACTGTGTGAAAAGTTTGTGCTCAGTGAACAGTTTTTAACACATGCACACTGGCAAATAGGTCTTACTGAAGTGAGGTTCTAAAAATGATTTCCGTAAAGATGAAGTAAAATGTGCAGGATGCAAGTCAGTGGGACTGTAATATTTACTCTGGAGTTCTGAAGTGGTCTGTGTAATTACAGACTCAGTTACAAGAATTGTTACTAAATGTCAAGACAGGGGGGTATTGGATGGCTAGTGAGCAGCAAAAGTTACCACTACAATTAGTGGAAAAGGTGATTCGGGATAATTACTGCATCATTAGTGTGACCTTAATATTCAGAGATTTGTTTAAATTTAGAGAATATATTCTATATGGAGGTAGATGAAAATGAGGTATGAAGTGATACAGCTTTTAAAAGATGAAGAATTTATTAGAAGACTCTAGGGGCTACTCTTAGAAGATAGCTGACATCTTTCAGAGGATTCAATGATGATGATGTTTCTGTGAAAACTGATTTTAAATGGTGTCAGGATGTGGTGAGTAGGGCTAGAACTGGATGACCAGAAGATGATATTTTGGAAGTATGCTAGTAGTGGAATTTGTCAAGGGTCAGTTTCAAGATCTAATATTTTCATTAAAAACATTGATGCCGCCTTCTTATACCCATCTTGTGTTTTCTCATAATGTCAAGTATCATCAATATGAAAGGAGATTTGGCACACAACAAAGTTGAGACCTTAGAATGTGACTAGTAGAACAAGGAGACATATTTAATAGCATTAAAACAGTAAAGATGATCTTACTGCACTTCAGGATGACTAACCTATCAATGTTAGCAACTGTGAAAAGTATTAGGATAACAGATATACTGTTGTTATCCAGCTAATATTTTGCTTTAAAGAAGTAAAGTAGTATTGACTTTTTCTGGTACTGCTGAAGGATTATCTGGAATGCTATGTCTTATTCCTGTCACCTGTCATCGAGTGAAAAGGAGATTTGTACTGAAAAGGGTACAGGGACTGATTCCTAGGATGATGCAGGGGATGGAGAATTTGTTCCATAAGACTCAGAGTGTCTTGGAAAACAAAGCATGAAAGGGATATTCCTCAAAACTGAGTGAAACAACACAGGTGGGTATAAAGAGCTTTTTAAGCTTGAGGTATGAGAACAAATGGGTATAAACTATCCAAGAATAAACCTAGTCTGGAAATTAGAAAAGATGGTTCCTAAGCAACAGAGGCATAGTAGTGTGCAACAGCCTTCCCTTAGGAGCACTGGAATAAGACTGTCTTTAAGATGGAGCTAGTTAGCTTATGTAAGGGGGTGGGGGAAGGGATATAGCATGGAGTTTTCCACAGGATTTGAACTCCTTGACCCAGAACATCCGTTTGTTCACATAATTCCTGTCTTGTTAGTCAAATGTGATGCAGTAACTTGACCAGATACTGTGCAGAGACCAGTAGGTACATAGGTGAGTGATGTCTTTCTTGGACAAACAGACCAGTTGCATTCTGAGATATATAAATGCTCATAGCAAGGGATGATAAATGTTAAGACAAGTAGGGTGTTTTAACTATGCTTTTGTGTACTATGCTACATAGTATCTTATGTAGTAGATATATATAACATTTTACATTAAAAAAACCCTCCAAATCAACACAGAATAATTCAACAATTTTAATCATGAGCCCTGTATAGTTTTCTTCTCGTGCTGTTCTGTGTGATTGAAAGAAACTGCCCACAGCATGTGCACAGCTGCATCATTGTCTTCATGTTTCTGTGAGAATTCTCCTTTGAGCTGTTTAAAAAAAAAAATGGTGCAAGCCAAAGGGCTGATGTGGTGAAAATGCTGTACGCCGTGTTGCGATGCTTTGCACAACTGTTCCTGTGTATTGCTCTAAGACTCTGGCTATCTAAGCAGCTTGGAAAGGAATTTTTTGAGGAAGCATTGTGCTTGTGTTTGTACTAATGAGAGAGACTCCCCTATCTCTGCATAATGGAAGATTGGTGGTTTTAAAGGAGACTTGACAAAGAAAAGGGTTCTACTGCCTTCTCCCTGACAGATGCTAACTGGCAAATTAAGGAATTAATATTGCCTGGGGTTATAATATTTTTCTGATTTATTCAATTGTTAGGACATGTTAAATCATGCTTTAATTCCTGCTGAGGTATTTCAGACCCAGGAGGGAACTTGTAAATGCTCATTTGTAAGGTTCAATTGTTTTGTCTTCATCTGTATGTTACCGGATGTGTTTTTGTAAGAACAGAAGCAGAAATACAATATCTGCTTTATATTTTTCTATTCTCTAATTCCACCTTATTATTTCTAAATGTTCATCTAGAAAGCTTTTCATTTTTTTAAGGAAGTTCAGGCATGGAAAGTAGTTTGGTTAGAATGGGATAGAAATTTAATGATGTTTGAAAGGTTCCTTCCTGACTGTGCTTAATGTGTGTTATTGACTTCCCTTCAACTGTTAGTTGAATTTCCTGTTGATTTTGAGTATAAATAATAGCTAAACCAGTGTCAAGTCCTATCTGTGTGCTTAAATCATATTTATTTATCATATTTATTTGTTCTAAAACTATTAAAAAAGCTGTTAATGTGGAAGACCGAGAACTAGATCTTATTCCTTTAAATTGCTTTATTCACACATAATGATTAATGTGAGTGGTAAATAATTACATAGGCTTAACATCAATGACTTTAATGACACTTTGCATGTATTTAAGTGTTAATGTTAGCCTTAGCTAACAATATATCACAAAATGCAGTTTTGGGGGAAAACTACTTGAAATTTTGAAAACTGACAAATAATAGTCAATACTTCAAAGCCTGAGAAAGTGTTCACTATTATGTGAGTATTGAATAAATTGTATTTTATCTGCTTCAGTTTTTAGACATTCTGTCTTGTCACTTGCTGTTAAACAGGTATGAGCTAGAGAAGAGTCTCATGTAATAAAAAGAGAGAAATCCAAAGTCTGAAACAATTTCGTGATAGTCTCCAAATAGTGAATGACTTGGCAGATGTCATTGTAAAGCTCTTAAAATGAAGAGATTATATTTAGGAATACTGGTAATTTGAAAGAATGTATTGATTTATGTGCAGTAAGAAATCTGTAAAAGTTGATGATCTTTTTGTTCTTATAGTCTAGTTGAAAAATATACTTTATAGAATTTGTCATGGCAACTGAAATGGTGTCAGATTAAAGTAAATAATGTTATTCTTTGAAATAATAGAGGATAATAAATAATGTAAGTAGTTACTGAAATGGCAAGCAAGATTTTTTTTTTTTTTTCCATTAACTTAATGCATGTGATGTAGGAAGCTTATCAGTTTCCCCCTTCTGGTGAACTAGGTAATCTGTGTGTTAACTCAAAATATACCATGAAACACCAGAGAGAAGAAAAAGCTTCCTGGCTTTATCAGCCAAAGCTGAAGCTCAGTGTTGCTCAGTTGTTGTAAATTGAAATAGTCTTTTATTACATGGTCTAGAATAGTACCCCTTGCACTTGTGGCCTCTAATATAGCTAGTTCTGAAAGGGATGCAGTCAATGTTGGAATAATTTCTATTTTCAGCAGCATATTCAGATACGGCTTTTTGTTTCCTTATTTCATATAAGAGTCACGTCTGTGCTTCATAAACATATGAAATCTGATCTGTATTATAAAGTGAAGATGCATGTTTGATCTTTGGAGAACAAATTCGAGGAATATATGTCCTCTCCAGGACTTGTTGAATTAAGTAGTTTCCCTGTGAAAAAGATTAAGGAATAGCGAGTGGATACAGTAGCATCTGCACAGAGTAAGCTTGCAACAAGGAGATACAATATAGTGTTTAGATAATGGGCTGTCTGAATTTAGTTACTTTTAATTTCTTCCTATATTATGAAAGATCTAGAAAACTGAAACAAATTACATTTGCGGTAAGTCTTGTATAGGTTGCTTGAGACTTCAGGGAACTTGAGGATGACGTGCTGAAAGATCAGGGATAAGGCTGATAAACTCGTGAATAATTTAAGTTACTGAGATATTGCTGTTTTTTCATTGAACATCATAAAATTATCTCATCTTTAGTGATGTTCATAGAGGTTCATGAGATTAAAGAGGGGAAGAAAAATTTAAAATGTTTCCTATTAGCTGGTAGATCTCCAATTCTGTATCAAGGTATGGTACTAACAGGAAAGAAAATAGTGGGCAAATTATGAGATGGGAGAGAAAGTTAAAATTGGTTTTGTTTACAGAAGACAGATGAGAAAAAGAAATTGAAATAGAATAGAAAAATAAGTGGATACTGTAAGGTCAGAAAGTTTTAAAGATGTGGATTACATTACACAGGATTTCTCTAGTTTATTTTAATACATAATGTGTTTAAAATGCGCTGATTTTTTTTTAAAAATGTCTTCTCCTTTAGCCCATGGGACTTACTGCTATGAGGTATTGTTACAGTCAAGAGTTTAGCACAGTGCCAAGATTACACATTTTGTATCAGTTATACAAGGAAGGTTAAAATGTATGTAACTTTTGTTTTTAATGGTGTGAAGCATAAATCAATCACTGCAAATGAGAGTGTACGTGTGTTATGCTGTGCCTAAAACTTCACACTGCCCGTGGTTAATAAAGCTACTTGGAAAGTTAAAACACTGGTTTTAGTTTGTCAATTTTTGCTCTTTAAATAAAGTTTTTACATTTGCGTATGGAATCCCAAGTGGTTTTTACTCAGGCAGCTACAGAAACTGTATACAAAAGAGAATGTTACAGAATCTCTTCCTTATAAAATCCATGTGGTTGACAAAATAAAGGATCAGGCTTAATATTTGAACATTAGAATTGCCGGACTTTTTGCCTTGAATAATGAAAATCTGAAGCTATTAATTTCTGACTCCAAGGTAGCTGAAGTTGAGTGGCTGATACACACTGCATATATCTTTTGCTGAGACTTCTGGAAAGACATGATAGAATAAACTGGTGGCTGTATATGCAATGAAAGTAACATTTTAATGTTAAACAATGGGATAGACAATGTAATTTATCATGTGGCCCTACAGAACACACTTTTGAAGGATTTCTTGGATTTCATAAGCTTGATTGGATGTGTTGTTACTGAACAACTACAACAAAGTGGGAGTTGCATGTGGCCTAATTTGCATTTAAGGATGCAGACATGTTAGATCCTATTGAAAGTCCTTAAGGACAGGAGCTTCTGTTAAACAGGTCTTCTGCTGGGGGGGTGAGGGGGAGGAACACTTGTTTACAACTTACATACCCTAGTCTGTTATCCAGCTTACAGCAGGACCACACAAACAGTTGTGTAGGCTCAGCAGCGTGACAGGCACAATGTGGGAGTAGCTGTCAAGGAAGAGTTTGAAAATAATACAGTGCTCCAGAGAAAGCATGATATACTTAGAAATTTTGGAAACAAAGGCTTAGAGTAGGTGTTTCCACCTATAAAATAATACTGTTGTAAAAACAAATGCCACAATACAGCTCTAATGCAAGTGGTTATTGTTTTCATTTCACACAGTTGTTTGCCCATCTCCTTGGAGAGCTACTTACCAACTTTGAAGGTTTTATTGAGATCAGTTGAACCTCACATGGGCAGCAACTGCTGGCATGTCTCCCACTGCGTGCTGTTTGGGAAATAGCTGCAGAAGCTGGGCTTAGAATTCTGGCTTTGAATACTGCACGCATGACACTATTTTACAATTTCTGATGCCAATAGCCTTTCAATGAACTTGAAAGAACTGTACATACATATTCAACAATAAAATAGTGGCAGGAAGGTTTCTGGAAAGTTTCTTTTACATCTTGAGTCAAGAGTGGAAGTACTTTCACAGTGCTGTGTGGATTATTCAGGATTGTTGACTCCAACTTATTTGGAGTCAAAGCTGTGTATCCTTGATGTTCATTTTTTTTACTTAAATTTCTGTTTCATGGACTATAAATCCAATGCTGGCTAGGTGTGGTCACAGAGGGGGAAGGGCTCTGATTACTACCAGGCAAACGTAAGCAGGTATACTGTGTTTTAGAAGTTTTCTAGCTAGTTGTTTTGTTGGAAGACAGAGGATATCTTATCTTTGGACAGAAGAGGAATTGCTTGGATAGGGATCCACCTAAATGTTGATAATAAAGACAATGTGATAGTCATAGAATCAGAGAATGGTAGGGTTGGAAGGGACCTTTAGAGATTATCCAGTCCAATGCCCCTGCAGATGCAGATCAACCTAGATCAGGTCACATAGGAACAGTCTGAAATCATCATCCTGAAAGATGTTAGTCTTTATGGATGGAAGTATTCCATTTAACCTGGAAGCATGGCTGTGTGTTGAAAAGGATCCTTTCATATTTTACATCGGGACTTGAATTCAGTAAGTGCAGAATGCCAGAGGCATGATTTCAGTTTTGTTCCTTTGATTCTAGTAATGATTTTAGTTCAACTTAGTAAAATACTATAGCCATGGAAAACTGTTGTGACCTTTGGATATTTTGATGCACACCTTTGTTTTTACCTAATGTTTGAAGCTGAAGAGAGGACTTGAGTGCTGGGGGCTGGTTCTCTCAAAGCTGTATGTGTGGAAGAGCAGGAGGGAGAGCTGATGTGTTCCCCTTGGACCTTGGACTGGACAGCTGGAACCAGACCCAAAAATCTAAGTGCATCCCGCTTGGCCTCTTCAGTGAAGACAGCCTTCATGAAGGAGCCTACTTTGTAACAATTAAGCAGAGCACAAGTTCTGGTAACTAGCTGGATTGTCATATGTGAGGCTTTACAGCCGTTCTAGTAACTGCTGAAATATCAGGCTTGGATTAGTCCTTGTCCTCCTACAATGCAAATAAAATCTTTCTGCCATGGTTTATGCACAGCCTTTAGTGTTTTGTATGTTCCCTTTTTCTCTTGAATCCACAGTTGATTAATGTAACCATCTGGAGACTAGAATGGTCCTAGTTAAGTAATAGATCTAGTAGAAAGTGTGAGAGTGGCCATGATTCTTGAAATATTGAGGTCTGGGCTGCTGCAGACAATTGTTTGTGGTCCTGAAAATGATTTCACTAAAATGGCCATTTAACATTGTGCATGATTTAGAGTGACTGGAGAAACTAAACTACATTCCCCCCAAAGTGTAATTCTGAAACCCTGTAAAGCAAAGTAACATATTTTTGCCACGGTCAGGTGGGAACAATGAGAATCTCAGCTAGAAGATAAGTCCTGGGTTTGCATAATGTTAATTTAATGCAACCATGTTCAGTTGTGTAATACTTGCCTGACAAGGGAGACAGCATGGTCAGGAAGATCGTTTTCTCGTGGTATTTCATCTGTTAACATGTGGGTGTGCATGACCCTTGAGGTTTACCCAGAAGTAGGAAACATTGCTGTATAATTTTGGGGTGGGGAGTGTATTCACACTCCTGGAAAAATAAAAGCAGAAATGAGTTGCTGCTGAAATAGCGGTGTTTCCTAACATACTGTTAACTAACACAAAACAAACAATGGTCTAATACAGGAAAATAAGTTCCACTAAGATTTTTATATGTAGTTTATATGTTTGTAAGCAGTAGACTAAAGTTGTCAAGAGCATTCTGAGAGATAGAAAAGAGAACGCTCTTGGATTTGGGAATTGTGGAATGGGATAAACTTTGTTTTATTGTCACTTCTAAAATTTCCATGAAGGTAGTGTTAATATCCATTATATAGGACATTTATTTTAAACACTGTCCAAAAACTTTCAGTGCAGGGTGGATAAAGGGTGGTGGAAACCACTTAATCTTCCTAAAATTTTTCATCTACTTGAAGGACCTCTGAATGCCTGACTAACCACCATCTAAAGGATTTTTAACATTTGAATGAGCATGACTGTTATCTAATTTGGAAACAAAATGACAACACATATGTGAAGCTTACATTTCAAAGCTGGTTTTATGTGCAAATGCAGTACAAAATTTCATACTGAAGGTTTAAGTCAAAATTAATATATGGAACTCGCATTCTCCAAAGAGATTTGTGTCCTCCTGCGTACAGACTTTTAAAATCCTGCTGATTCTACTGTGTTAAGAGACTAATTTGGTCTGATATCCAGATTTCTGTCCTTCCTTTCCTCCTCTATCAAAACTTGGAAGTGCTATAAAAGAACTGGGGGAGATGACACTGAATGTGAAATTCATGAAAAATTCAGCACCTCTACTGCTTTCATCTACCTGATGTACTTGAAACCTTCAGTCTTTATACTAGTCTCTACCTCATACATGTACTTTGATGCACTGTATTCTAGCTCAGACTAGGTAACACACCCATCAGCAACATTTGTGCTGCTTACATACCCGACTTGCTGGCTCCAGTATAATGCCTGCACACTCTAATCACAATTTCTGAGTTACTTGGATTCTCTGCCAGAACATAATGGCTGAAGTCATGCATCTAGTTATGAATATTCAGGTTAATTTCATCTCAGATCTCAACCAGGAAATCTCATAATAATGCAGAATTTTTTTCTTGTGGGATGTTTGCTGTAGGATCACTGAATTTAAATGTGTACTAATCATGAATGCATCAAGTAACAGTAAGTTCAACTTGTGGCTGTGTTGCCAAGAGGTGGTACGCACTCTGTTTTAGCCTCTTCATGCTTCTTTTTATGATTTCATAGTGTTCAGGAGCAGCTATACTAACTGCTTGTAACTTTCCTAACATTTCCTGAAAAGCATAAAGAAATGAATGTAATTATTGAATTTCATTATTGGGGTTTATTACATAACTTTGAGTAGCAGCAAATGTTGCCAGAGCATACTTAAAATCTATTCTATCATTGTCTAGAAAAGCCATCCACAAAATGGATGAAAAGACATCTCTAGTATACCTCTGATTCAGATTAAAATTGTTTAATGTAATACAAGCCATAGGTATAGCTTATTTACTTTTCTTAAAAGGAGAGTGTGTGTCAAGTTCTCTGAAAATTAATTATCACTGGTAATGGATAGGCAAGTCAGTTGAGGTTTTTGTTTTCTCCAAGAACAGGTATGTCAGAACAAGAGCTCGGAGAAACACAAGAGTGAATCAAATGTCTTAGCATAACAAAAATATAGTTTAGTACAACCTAATGTTAGTGAGACTATTCCTTTTTGTGCTATATAAGGAACATACTAATGCTTTATTTCAGCCTGGAAAGCAAAATTGATACGCTTAAGCACATTTAATTTGCCCTTGCTTCAGTAAGAATATCTTGCCTCCAAATCGGGAAGTGCAAGAGCTTAGGTAAGAGCTGTTATTAAGGTTTAATAATTTCTGGTGAAGGAAGAAGTCGAACTAGAATATTTTGATTTTGCAGTCCTTTTTGCAGAACTCTTGTATGTCCCTAAGCTCTGCTTACATAACCAGAATAAACTGTAAAACAGAATCTGATATTTCATGTGCTTGAATTTTAGAATTTCAATATTCTAGTCTTCACATTTAGATGCTTTCAGTTAACATCCCTACAGTGTCTTTCTTACTCCCCTCTTTAAACATTCCCATTTCAGTCTCTTATTGAAGACTTTTTCTTTAGGTACAGGTTTTTTTTTCCATACTAGAGGTAAGACTGAGAAGCAGTGCGTCAGTGTCTTTGTTCATACATGTGTGTAGGCAATTTGCAGGGATTACAGACATGCCACCTTCACTCTTATCGATCCTTGAGGTTCACATACACACTGTCAAGCGTGCCACTGTCCTTTGCAGTCTGTCATAATTTCTGTGGCTGACTTGAACTCTTGGAATATAGTGATTTAAATTTATGCTAACGATGATGATGATACAGTTATATAGATAGAACCAAAATTACCTGGGCTTTGGAGGTTTTTTTTGGTGTCTGATTGGTTTAAGAGTTCATCCCAGGAAGGTTTCAGTTCCAGAGAGTAAACAGATTCTTTGTTCCAGGTTAAGAGATGTTTCCAATGTTTAATCTGAATTAAGTGCAGAAAAACCCCAAACAAACCCATAAAATAGCTCTCATGCTTGCATAAAGTGAAATCATAGCTTTAACAAGTCTAGGGCGGTGTTTTTACTATTTATGTGTAACTGTGGGATGAATACTTTGTACCTACTTTTCTCTCCCCTGTAAATATCTACTTTTTGTAGAGATGCAAAATGTCATCCAGCTGTTCAGGAACAAGTTATTTTTGCAGAGTAGTTCCAAGGGTTAAATGACATTGTTCTGCTCATTGCCAGCGCGTTTCAGAAATCTCATCCCTTGCTATTCAGGCTATGTGAAAATAACTGGATCCAGGCCAAAATGGGGCCACTGCGTCTATGCACTGCTGCATTTCAGTTGATTCTTTATGCATAAGTTCTGAGTGACTTCAGCAGTGGTGAACTTTAAAGAGAAAGTAAATTTAAACATAAACTTTTAGGTTTTGACATATGTGGATGGAGTCTTCTTGTTTGCTTGTTTGTTTTTTTTCCCCCCAACACTGATCTAATATAACTTTGAAAACTCTTAACAAACATTTTAACAAAAGCAGATTTTAATGTTTTAGAATGTCAACTCTGTTTAAAAGAAGAGCCACACTAGATAGGTGCTACTGTCAGAAAACTTATAAAATCTTACAGGAAAAGTGAAACAATGCTGCTGTACTTGCATGGCATAGTGAAGAGGTCTTGTTCATTTTGCATGTTTTGCTGAATCCTGAGGTCAAAAGAAAATGTTGAGGGAAGATAAAAGCTTCTTTTTCCTCGTCTTTGCACTTAGAGCATGTGTATGACTTTCCTTTAGACAAATTGCAACTTGTACTGTGTCCTGCATTCAAATAAGCTCTGGAATCTTCTGTGTCTAGTAAAGCTGCTTATGAACTCCTCAGCTCATGCAGTGCTACATCCTCTCCGCTGCTGTGAGGAAGAGCCTGTGCTGAGTGCTCTTTCTCTTGACCTGCTGTGTCAGAAGTATCTCCAAGTTTACAATGGACAGTGCTAAAACCCTGTCCTCGATCATATGTCCTGACCTGGTTCTTGTTTCTGCCTAAAGGCTCTGGCACAACTGCTGTGCATCTCCCTGAACTTGCTGTTCTGTGAGGCAGCAGCAGACCCTTCTGGGATAAGTGTGACCTCTGTGTAAGTGCATGACATGCCTGCCGGAGGGGACTCTGGAGTACTGCAAAGGAATTAGAGGGCTTTCATAAATACATGTATAGTTTCCTAGGAATAGCTGATTTCAAATGTGTGTGTAAAAATTACAGAGCTTTCCTCTGATTATTTATCATTACACAGGCAAATTAAACATCCAGTTTTACTTTGATCAATTCTGGCTCTTTTTTTATTGAGAAACTGATGTATGCATTTGTGTTTTTCTACAAATCCAGTACTATTCTACAAATTCCAGTACCAGGAATATAAAGTCGAGCAGCTTTTATAACTTCAGTTTAAGGCCAGTGTTCCTTTTTGGATCAGACATGCTGATCAGTTTGTCTCCAGCTTTTTAAATACTTGTTGGATAATGCTGGGGCCCTGCCCTTGGAAAGCTGGTGATCTGATTTGACCGGTACTCAAAAATCTGAGGGCACTGGCTTATTGACGTGTTTGGTGTGAGGCTTGGGAAGTGTATGCGAGTTCACAGAAACTTAAAAATAAGCAGTATTTGGGTTAAACCTCTTTCTTTGTATGAACTCATGACCCTGATGGCAAAAACACATGTATGTTTGTTTTCTGGTACTGCTACCACCACCCATAAATATTAATAGTAGGAAAATATTTGACTTTTACATTGCCTTGGCCTCTGAAACTTTCTACTTAATTAGAGGATGAAAGCAAAATGTAGTGACTTGACTCATTCTTATGTGGTACTTAGTCTCTGTGACATCAATGGTGAAATTTATTGAAGCAATAAGGCAGTCTGGAAAAAGTGCTTGTCACTAGTGTTTTCTGTTCAATTATAGTCTTGTGAATAAGGCATAGAGACCACCTTTCTATTGCAAGCCTTGTTATTCTACAGGCTATTAAACTTAAATTTCAGTGGACTAAACTGCTGAATGCATTGAAGAAGTCAGCAAGACAAGCTAAGTTATTTGTGACCTTGTGGTTTTCTCAGGTGAGGTAAGCCTAAGTCATTTGGATAGGAGATTTGCACTTCAGGCTGCAGAAGATCATTTAAAAATAGTACGAGATATCCTACCTGATCTGAGGAAAAATTTGCCCTGATGGCAATCCTGATCAATATGACCTGAGCAGTGGAGAATGGTTAAGGAGGATTTTTGGTGCTATCTCTGAGTACCTTTGAATTCCGTCTGACTGTCACCAACCTACTAGCAAAGGAAGGTGCTAATTAAAAAAAGAAAAGGAAGGAGAGGGGGGAGAAGTGCTAGAATACTAGAAGTGATTTGGAAGCTGCAAATAACATGACAACATTGTGGGTATGGGAACTTATTTTTCCCAAAGCCTGAGAAGGAAGGGTAGGTTCATAGATTTCAGAAGCAGATGGAACTCTGATCTTGGTGCGGGTAGTAGAAGGTGTTCTGGAAGCTGGATTAAAACCTGTGCTTTATGAAGGTTTTCAAAGCAAAATTATTGACTTACTACTCCATGTATATGGTTAGGAAACTTCCACTTCTAATCAAGGGCAAATCTGTCTGATGCTCTTTCCTGAGTGTTAAATCTCTCCATACTTTTGTAGCAGGACTGAAATGCCCTGTCACCTCTATGACAACTTAACCTTTCTGGTTAACCAAATAGGTTGAGCTACTAATCGCTACATGGTAGTCTTCTGCCTTCCAGATAATTTTTGTAGCCTTTCCTTGAACTCTGATATTTCATGTGTTTTTTCCTTTCTTCAGCTGTGTACGTGAGAACCAGAAACAAAATTCTAGTGTTGTTTTTTCAAAGTTAGGGAAGATAATTCTGCTACTTCATATTGTTTTGGTTTATGGTTACAGTAGACCACCTGGACACAATATGATCCTTGTAATTCCAACACAGTGATCTGTGACAGCTCCTGAGTTGAGTTTTAATTGTGGCTTTTCAACAAATTTTCAGTAATTCTGACTTAATTTTTGTCTCCAGGTGTACTCCTTTGCATTAGCCATGTTAAATGGAGTTTTCTGACATTACACTATTAATTACATAATTTTCTGACTTTTATTTGGGAAGCTAATTTGAATTGGAACTCAAATTTCTGAAATAAAATTGCAGGCAAATCATCTTCTGTGCTATTGGGCAGATTTTTATTTAGCAGTGTTGTAATTATGGGGATTCTATTTGGAGGCACTTTAAACACATGCTCAAGGTACAGATTTCAATCTCAATATTGGAGCATCTTCATAAAATAGATTTATCTGGAAACCATCATAGTGCTCTGAACCGTAACACCAACTATAAGGAGTTATTTTGGGGGCTAACAGTGCCAACATCACCTGTGACTATTGGTTCTCCTCTAATAAGACGGTGGAAAAACATCAGCTAGTTTGCAGAATTCATGCTTCCACTTTGTGCCTGGAGAAATGCAAAATGAACAGGTGAAACTCCTATCATCTGCATGCAAATTTTGTGCTACGTTTGTGAAACACTTAGGATTTCAGCAGAAAAGCTTAAGGTGTCTATGGTTTAAGATACTTACGTACAGAGTTTGTTACGTGAACAGTGTGGCATTTCATATTATTTTTGCTATCTCTTTCATTAAATTATGTACTGAACATACAGAGATACTGTATGAGAAGTGCAGGGAACAAAGTAGGTTAAGTTACTGGCTCAAAGAAGTGAAAGCGAGGTAATTTTGATGTTAATAAGTTAATTTGAAGCTGTGCTCTTTAACAGATTCTTAGAGGCTAGAAATGGCTGTTCTGTTGTTTGTCGTGCAAAGTGCTTAGCAGGAAAATGGGAGAAGGAAATAATCTAAAAAAAAAACCCAAGGGAAGTTAAAAGGGTAGGGACTGCGAAGAAGCTGGGGACCTGGCCAGGAGGAGTTGACATAGGAGATAGGAGTTAACAGTTTCAAGAGTCATTCCTTTTAAAATCTTATTCCTGGTCTCAGTTTTAGGTTGGGTTTCTTTCCCATTTTAAATCAGCTTGGAGTGAGCTGTTGGAAATGTCATCTTTTCCACATAGTTTAATAGGTCATATTAGGGAGAGTTTTACATAAAAATGGTACTGATGGTAAGCCTTGGTTGCATCTGAACCTTCCAGCAAGACCAGGGCCAGGCACTGAGAGGAGGGAGTAGCACAGCATGCTGCCTCATGTTGTCTTGGTTATCATCCTCGTCTTCCTATGGAGTCCAGTTCCTGGGACTCAGTGCTTTGCCGGGTCACAGAATCCTAAGGGTTGGAAGGAACCTTGAAGAAGGTCAAGGAGAGGAGGTTAAATAATCATTGTTTCTGAAAGTTTGGTGCTTTTGGCCTCTTAAATCCTTTCTTGAAAGAAGGGAAGTTACCTTTATCTTAGCTTTTAATGTAGCTTCTCCCCTCTTCTTTTTGCAAAGACTGAATTATGTATGCTGAGCCACATATACTGAAACTTCTGCAGAATTAAGACAGTTTGAACAATATTCCATCTGAATCTGCCTAGCTGAGTTGTGGCTTAAATTTTAGGTAGGCTTATGTTACGTAAAAATATAGAACAGCCCACGCTGGAAGGGAATTCAAAACATCATCGGAGGCAACCTGTTGTGTGAAAGAGAGCCTGGATGGGATTACCTAACACTCTGCCCAGCTGCATCTTGAAAACATCCAGTTGATGGGATCTCTACCACGTTCCTGGGGAGGCCATTCTAGTGTTTGATTGTTTGTGGTGAAACAAATTTACTTTTTATATCATGGTGAAACCTTTACTAGTGCAAGTTGTAACTGTTGCTCCTTGTCCTTCTTGTGGCTCCTTGCAAAGAAAGAGTCTCCATCCTTTTTGTAGTCATCCTTTAAGTACTGGAAAACTGATGAGGTCCCTTTGAACCTTCTCCAGAGAACAAGGAACTAACTTCTTCAGCTTTTCTGCATAGAGCAAGTTCCACAGACTTTGTATATGTGTTTTGCTATGTATTGGTTTGGCTTTTTTGTCCTTCTGATTTACCCTAAATTATTCTTCCTGTTCTAAATAGAGGATCTTTAGTTTTTCTGACTAGATAGAGGATGGCAATTTAAGGAAGAATTTAATATTACAGTCTTACAAAACCTTTTTTTATAGAATCATAGAATCATTTCAACAGGAAGAGACCTTGAAGATCGAGTCCAGCCCTTGTCCCAGCCCTATCAACCACTAGACCATTTCCCTAAGTGCAACATCCGACCACCTCTTGAACACCTCTAGGGACGGTGACTCCAGCACCTCCCTGGGCAGCCCGTTCCAATGCCTGACAACCCTTTCAGGAAAGAAATTCTTCCTAATACCCAGCCTGAGATATTGGTCATCGTTCTTTAAACAAAGAAAATGATAATTTTTTGGCACTGAGGGAGCAATTTGATATTTTGTATGGTAAAAGATCTGTAGCAACTCCTGTTTCGATAATTCTGTTGCAGAGAGTCTTGCCTTTCATAATTTGGACATTTAGATCTAACTTGAAGCAGGTTTCTGACTCATTCCTTGTTCTTAACCGTTATAAGAGTTTGGTTTTTTTTTAATGTAAGTATTGGAAATCATAATAAATGTTGATGAGCTTCAATACACACATAATATTGTGTCTTTAAAAACAATAAAAAAATGTAGAGTCCAGTTTTTAACTTGCAGCATCTCTGTTAATAAGCAAGATGATGGCGCCTGAATTCAGTACAAGATAAATAACTTTTTGTTTGTGAAATAGTTTCTTCCTGTTTGAAAACAAAGAGCAGAGGAAACTCTGAAGATGCATGAGCTAGGAACATTTGCTAAAAATGAATATAATTGTTCATGAAGTAAAGTATGTTTTCTAATAAGTAGTACAGTCATGATTTATTTTTTTGTTCTTAGACTTCCTAAGATAGTGCCAGCCTTTCCTTTTGAAAGTTCAGTAGGAAAGATTTGAAGTGGTAAAGAACAAATCTATTGTCATTAGTGCCAAAATGTTCTCACTGAAAATGATGGAAATGGTAGTGCAAATCATATATAATTTCCCTATTATGAAGTTATGTTAAGTTTATAAGGAGCAAGTTTGGCAAATGTTATTCTAAAGTAAAGGAAAATTGGAAAAAAATACAGAAAGTACCAGAATATTGAGTAAAGTGGTAATAGTGCAAACTTATAAACAAGTTTTTTTTTGCAGATACCAAGTGGTCATTACACCTTATTTTCTCTAGATGGGTATTCTCCTTGTCGTCTCCTTACCAACTCAATTTGCGCCTGAACTCCATCTGTTCTCGATGGCTCACTTCCCTCTTGAGTTTCTTGTTGCTTACAATGCTGCACCACCTCAGTGCTGCTCAGCCCTTTTCCTTCCTCATCCTCCCTCCTGTCACCTCATGACTTCCTCATGTGGTGATTTCACCTCTATAGCTTTCCTCGGTCACCTTCATTTTCCTGGACTATAAAATTACTCTTTTCCTTGTTCTTTCCGTATCCTTTTCTATTTGCATCCAAAATAGAGGTCCCTTCCCTCTGTCTGACTTGTCACTTAGATGAATGTTTGAGGAAACTTTTTTCTCATCAAAGACTGCTGATTGCACAACAGTAAAGAGGTGTTTTCTTGTTTTGATACCCTCTTGTCTCTTCTTGTCAAATTGGTTAGACTTAGTGGCATAGCTCTGGTGTGAGTGGAGATAACTTGTTAAAAGTGTAGTCAGAAAAATAGTGGATACAAAGCAAACTACTATATTGTAGTTAAAATAGGTCTCAGAAGCTGTACATTCTGGAAAAGAGTCTTCACAATCTATGTGGCTACTGACTGGGATTGTATCAACAGTTAAGTGTGCTGCTCATTTACTTGGCAAATTTAACACAAAGTCCCATACAGATGTTGTGCCTTGCATGTTATTTTGTACAGAGAAGTTGTAAGCTACCAGGAAGAGGGTGGGTCTTTGTTTTGGTTTTTGTTTTTTTCTTCTCTGAAATGATTTGATTTTGTAAGGTTTTGATCAGATAACTCTCCTAGACTTAAAAAAAATACTGTACGGGTTTCTTTTGCATGTGCTGTCTTGTGAGTTGAAGGAGTATTTTTTACAAGTACTTTGGGTTCCCTTGTCTTACTGTCACAACCTCTTTCCTGCTTCTCACAGTGTACTTTTATTCTAAATTGGCCTCAGCAGACTTAAAGCTGCATTGGTGTGAAGAGGTGTGCTCAATTCTTTGGTGGCAGTGAGCCTTTAGGTTAGGTCAAATTCCATCAACTGCAGCCTTAGTAAAAACAATTTCCTATGGGTGTGGAAGAGAAAAAAAACTCCCATTAAAAGTTACTACAAGATCAAACCAAACTTTAAATGATTGCAAAAATTCATTTATTCCAAGAAATATAGTTAGCTGGTCCCTGCATACATCTTGTGAGACATTTTAAGTGTTTTCAAGGTTTCCCAATGTTTATGGTGATGATTCAAGTAAGAAACACTGAAACTTATACCAGAGGCCTAAGTACTTAGATCTCTCCCAACTCCCAGGTATTGAAATGAATTTATTGAAGAGTTAAATAACTTTGTGAACTACAGTGAGATCACAATCCAAATCCAATGCTGTATTTTGCATTATATTCTAGAATTTCTTAGATTTAAGGGAATTTTTAACATGACCTCAAGATATTGTAGATTCTTATTGGGTGTTATTCCCTGTCTTTCCTGTTTAAATTTATTTAAGTAGATGTGCATCATCTAACTCTCTAAAATGAGTACTGAGGAACATAGCTGTTAAAAAACATGATTTTTCTTCTTTCTGGATGTTAACAGGAACAGTTTTATGACATTCCTGTTTACAAAACTTGCTTCTTTCATTTAAACCAAATTCTGTAATACCATTTCCTTTTAGGTGAATCCCATGATGAGACTCTCTGGGATTATAAGTGGTTGAGGGAGGAAGGGGATTTTGAAAGATACAAGTAACCCAAAATATTAATGCTACTTTCAGATTGGCTTTTGTAGACATTGCTCAGTGTCTGTAAATGGTGCTATACATTTTATAAATCTACTTTTCTGGCGAAAGTGTATTTTGATAATAACAAACCTTTAATACTAGCACATACATACACGTACACTGCAATAAATACAGTGTGCTGTAAGTTGGCTTGGTGGCTTTCATTTGATGTGGTAGTTTATTGAAATTCCTCATGTCAATGTGTATTAGAAGAAGGGATCAAACTGCTTCAATCACTTTAAGGTGTGATTTGGATTTTATGGTTTTAATATATTTTCTCCCTGACCCCCAAGCAATAGATGCTGTTCCCTCAGACTCTTATACTCGAGAATAGCTGATTCTAAGAGAAGAGCTTTTTATGCACTTACGTTTTACAGCCACGACTTTTTCAGTTAAGGGTGTGGCTTTTTCTGTTGTGTTAGAACAGTCTCTTGCATAAAAACACTTATCATGGCAAAAAAGTTCTTTGACACTATAGCTTATCTTACTTGAGAGCTGTAGTACACCGCTTCAGAAAGGAACTGTCTACTGAAGATTTGTGGGTGTGAAGATGGCCTTAGTTTTTTCCTTTTTGTACTGCCGGGACAGCCTATTGTGATTCTTGTTTTTTTTTTCCAGTGTGACTTTCCAGTTTATAGAACCATTGGCCATTCCCCAGTGTGTGTTCAGCTTAACAGCTCAGATTCCTTTTATTTATTTATCAGTATCCATTTTAACGAAGAGTTCATAATGCCTTACTCCCAAAGGGTCTTTTGAGGAAACTCATCAATTTCAATGGCTCATGCAAAACATTTTCAAACACATCTGTTTCTAATTCAGAAATCAATACCTTTATTATCAGTAGCTGACAGCCATTCAAAGAAGCAATTACTATTACAGTTATGTTTAAAACAATTAATTACTAGACCTTGGTGGAGGGGATGCCATTAATTTTGATTATCTACAAAACTGAGCTATGAAACTGAAAAATAATGATCACTTACATTATAAACATTGAATTTCTTGTTAAATTATTACTACTGCATAGTGGTGAAGCAGTAATAGCTTCCCAGGATCTTCTTGAATGCCATCTTACACTGGGTGAAGGAGTGATACAATTTTGTCAGGATGTTATGATCCCATTTTAATGTTGCCTGTGCAGGCTGTTAGGGAGTAGCTTCTTTCCGGTGTGAATAAGAAACAGCGACGAGAAGGAATTATGTATGTAGTTCATTTGGAAATAGCTTTCAGCACTCTGCAAGTACGATGGAAATAGTATAAATAATTAAATGCAAAATTATGTTTGCAGAATTGTGTACGCTTCTTTCAATAAGAACTGCACTTACACATTCACACGAGGTGCAGCATTGCACTGGAGTGGATTCTGGAATTGAATGCTTCAGAAGGCAGGAGTAGGCCATTGTTCTCTACTGGTGGTGGTAAACTTGAACTTGATAGTTTTCCCATGCTTTGCTCTAAAGTAAATACACATTTGAGGCTACATTTAACAGAACACAGTATAAATTCTGAACTACCTGAGGAGCCTGACTTGTCTTTAGAAACCTTAATGCACAGGGAAGACCACAAAGTTTCTAAAGCTCTCAATTTCTTGTGATAAACACAGGGTAGTGAAGTTCAGACTTCGATTGGGCCAAGTGAGTTGTTGCTTTAAGACAGTAAGCTTTGTGTTTGGATCTGCCAGCTGTCATGTTTCAACAAAAGCCCAGATGTAGAGGTAATAGGATAGCTGATACAGCTTATAGGACAGGTTATGGACAGTGGTAGTGGCCTTCAAAAGCATTCTTTGAGGTATGACATGGCTGATGGTGTAGACTGGAGGTTGTGCGAAGGAAGAGAGCTTAGAGAGTACGTGTTAGGGACCTGATGCTGCCAAATGAAAGGTGGCTGTCACTTGCTTTAAACTTTCTGGGCTTCATATCTTAAAAGGTTTTCTATCTGGATAAAAGCATTATTTCTTCTTGCTATAGCCTGTATTTATTTTTCCTGGGTGGAGGAAAGCTAGTAATTAGAAGTAGTTATTATAACAAAGATGTGTGTATGGGCTTACTTTTAAAGAAAGAAAAAGAAAATTAAATCCAACC
This sequence comes from Urocolius indicus, assembly GCA_013401255.1. Taxonomy (NCBI): domain Eukaryota; kingdom Metazoa; phylum Chordata; class Aves; order Coliiformes; family Coliidae; genus Urocolius; species Urocolius indicus. Next base: position 133,164 of record WBNH01011496.1, on the reverse strand, counting down.
ATGACTTCTAAAGTCTAAACTGATTGATTTAAAATTAAATACTTTAAATAGTGCAGAGGTGTCTGTGTGTGTTTATTTAGCAACTCAGTGAGTGGAAATGACTGAACACATAAAACTAGAGTGTCTTAATTGTGAACATAGTTTTGATAGTAGTATGTTCTGCAGAGTCAAGGAAAATACTTTATTTTCTGTATGCATTCACATCTGAGGTGGCTTTAGCTAATAAATATGCAAGTAAATTACTAATAAAATTTCACAATTAAGATTAGTTTGAAATGAGTCATTACGAAAAATCTGAAAAACAGTGAGAGACATATCAATTTATTGCTTACAGAGAAGATTAATCATTAGTCATACAATCTTTCTTACTACCTAGCAAAAGGAATTGCAATGTCATGATAGTATCAGCAGATCTTAAACCTTTGCAAGGTATTAATCCTTGCAAAACTGAAGATGTGTAATAAAACTGACAGTTCAAATCGAGGTCCTCCTCACTGTATGAACCCTGAATTTAAATCACTGTTCCTGAAATTAGTCTTGTTTTACCTTACTGGGACAGGGAACTATATTCATCTACTTTATTCTGTTTATCTATTCATTCGCTCCCAGGAAAAGACATATTAGTTTTCCTTGGTTCATTTTCCTAGTGAAGATGTTAACTGTCATCATAGCAAGGGATTTCAACCTTGCATGTTCTGTGTATTGTGTAAATAATTGCAGTTTGCTGAACTAGCAAGCCAGTCAGAGTTATTATTAATACAGTTCAGTGAAGTACAGCTTAGTGTGTTAGTGATGTTTTGATTAATCATTTAAAATATGCATAGAAAAAAAATCTCTTCTGAAAAGCTTAATTTTAATTTGATATGTCAGATGATCACGAAACAGAGGTTTCAGTCTCCAGCTGTTGCCAGAGTGGTTTTATGGTTTTATTGAATTGTTGCTTGTCAGTGGAAAGACTCAAAAAAAAAAAAAAATCTTCTAAAAGGAATTTTGTAATGAAGGTTATAATATCGTGCCCAGAGAACTGGGATAATGTAACACAAAGGAGTTCTTGCGAGTGAAAGGGGGATGCGTGTCTGAGCAATACCAGCTGAGTTTTCAGCCTTTCTAGTAGTTACATACAGTTATTGATGACAATGTGTAAAACTGAAATCAACCCTGGCCAGTGGATGAGGGTTCTGTGCGTATGTGTGTTCTCCAAATTCCAAACCCTGCATGCTAATGTAGTGATGTTCATGTTGTTGAATGAACCAAAAAGAAATATCTTTATGAAAAGAATGCCTCTGACAGAGTCAGTATTTCTGAGCAAGTCTCTAGAAACATATTTGCATGGCTTGGTGGAGCTGATTCTTCATGCAAATGAACATGTGTAATATCCTACTTTCCATAATGATTTAAATTTTGATTTATGCAATATTCTTTATGCTTACTTTACCTTTTTAAGTAAAACAAAAACCAAAACAATGAATTTAGACCTCGTGCTGTGAACTTCTCTGTCATTGTCTGGAGAAGGTTTGAAGGAGTTCTGTGGTTCTGAAAATCAAGCTGTGTAGACACCTTAAAGAACAGGAGGCAATTCAAATGGCAGTTTTTCTGTAGCTTGTATGTAGCATATCTGAATTTCATATATGATAGCCTACTTTTCTAACCTTGTATTTAAATATATTTTTTCTCCTGTAAAATATATCTATCCAATTGCACAAACATGGTTTCTGGTTTTGGGAAGCTATGCTCATTGTAGATTTTGTTACAATAAAACAAGATACATGTACAACGTTCTTAAGCAAGGAAATTATTTTTTTTCCTCTGTCCCTTTTTTATAGGTTCCTTAAAACTGTGCTATGAATGGTGATTCAGGAGTGGGGGTGGTGACCTCACCACCTCCAACAACAGCCCCTCATAAAGAGAGGTATTTTGATCGAGTTGATGAAAATAATCCAGATTATTTGAGAGAGAGGAATATGGCACCTGACCTTCGCCAGGATTTTAACATGATGGAACAGAAGAAGAGAGTCTCCATGATTCTTCAAAGCCCAGTAAGACTTAAGAAAAGCTCTGTCCTGGAAGTGATAAACTTACCTCTATGGAATTGGAGAATTTTATAGTATCTTAAATCCATTTGATCTTTCTTTCTGGTTGGCCTTTCTACTAAAATATCCTAATTTTTCCTCACATTATCTGATTGAATTTTTGTTGTCTACCCATGAAGCAGCTCCTCAGTCATGCATTCAGAATTCTCTGTATAATCATCAACTTTTTTTCATGTTTTCTCTCTAGTTCTTGTCAGACCTTTTTTCACTTGGTGCTTATTGTATTCAGTGTTCATTTAAACATTTAAATAACAGTTCCAAGAGTAACTTAGGCAGGGCAGGTCTATCTCACGCTCAGTTACTCATGCATCATTCTGATACGAAATATTTCTATATATCCCTTTCTGAAAGGGTACACAGTAATAAACTGAGTGATTGACATTTAATATTGAAGTTAAGTTTTCCTTGGGGAGAAAGTACACCAAATTTCTCCCATAACTTTTGTTCCTTTTGTAATCACTGATGGATGACTTCAGATACAAAACATTTGGTGCCACAGCTTGATTAAGAATACATATGTGGTGACTTATTTACTTTTTTCTCCATGTGAAATAGACCCATTTTATTTAGTTTCACTTGAGGTTGGGATACTTCTCTTTCAGTACAAATTCCAGTGTTCTTGTCAAATGCAGCAGCTACCGGCTATAGTAAAAAAATCTTCCTTTCAAAGTTAAAACAAGAAAAAGCCCAAAACAAAGAAAGAAACAACCAGAAAAAGAAGTAAACAGCCCTTTGTTTAAATGTATTTTTTAAAATTCAATGGCTATTCCTTCCTGTGTTCCTGGATGCTTTCTTTGCTCTTAGTTCCATGTGAGCCACACTGAACAACTTTCCTTCTCTGTTCTAGTTCTACTACTTTTCCTTTCATGTTTTGTACATCCTGCTGCATTTCCCAGAAATCCATATTAGTAGGTCAATGAGTTTTGGTGTTACTTGAAGAGACAATGCTGGAATTTACATTCACAAAAAAATTAAATGATTTCTATCACCAGTGCTCCAGAAAGCAACATTTTTCCAGTGACAATTTGTACCCAGTAATTCTGCCCTGAGCTGTTTGTCAGAACAGGTACAGGATGTTCCCATCCTGTGGAAATGGCTCTGTAGGAAAGGTCGAACTTCATTTGAACATGATTTATGTTACACCATGTCCTGTTGCTAGGCTTTTTGTGAAGAACTGGAATCAATGATCCAGGAACAATTCAAGAAGGGGAAGAACCCAACAGGTTTGTTGGCTTTACAGCAGATTGCAGATTTCATGACAACGAACGTGCCGAATGTCTACCCTGCTGCACCGCAAGGCGGAATGGCTGCCTTAAACATGAGTGAGTGCACCTTCAGTTATAATAGTGGGATTCTTTTCTTGAAAGGCTTAAAATGAAGACTCTGAATGATAAGAAGTGGTGTGAAGTTCAAATGCTATCCTGTTCTGCTCACAGGAGCATTACAGACATGAATTGATACATTTCTAAATGCCACAGTGATATGCAACGTAATTAATGTGTGTCATTTATATAAAAAACTATTTCCAGTATGGTATCTTGATGGAAAAGTAATCCTGATAAATCAGCACTAGTAAAAAAAATAAAAGTTTAACTATTACTAGTGTTTACCACAAGGATTGGCTGCAGGAAAATGAAACACTCATTAGTAGTCATTAGTTAGTAGTTTGTCATTAAAATACTGTTTGCATCTGACTCCTGTGGAGAAAGACTATAGAAACACGAGCAAGCAAAACAAATAGAAATTTTATGAAGGCCTGTACACACAGGATTTGTGTTAATAAAATCCTTCCTTGTGCTCCAGAATTGATCAATAGTTTAGACTGTAGCATAGTATGATTCTGCTTTAGCACAATTACTTTTAACAACATTTTTAATTGCATTGCAATTGGAACCAAAGTATTTGTAATTATTTACCATAACTCACTCTAACTTCATTTTTCCCAGTTAAATGAACCCACCTGCATCTTTCTGGATGTGTAATTCTCCTTTTCAGGAATACTAAGTAGCATATCTCCAAGTGGAATATTTCTTGTAACGTTTTTCTGTTAACAATGAAATTGTATTTTACAGACAATCATTAGTCTGAGAGAGGGGAAAGAAAATGTTGCTAAGGAACACACTGTCACCTTAGCACTAATGCATATTAGGAAGGAAATGAATGCAGAGTCTATCAAAGATAAATGACTTTGTCAAACACTGGCATTGTAGTTGTGTAACGTAAATTTACCATTAGAGTGATTAAAATTTGCCATCTGTTTCTTAAGTTAATGTGTTGGCATAAACTAGAAAGAACAATCGCTAGAATAGTGGTGCTTGTTGTTAGATTTTAACTGATGTTGAACAAAACTCCCCTTTTGTTTTGTTGTTTTTACCCCTTTTTTTTTTCAGGTCTTGGCATGGTGACACCAGTGAATGATCTGAGAGGCTCAGATTCCATTGCTTATGAAAAAGGGGAGAAGTTATTACGGTGTAAATTGGCAGCTTTCTACAGATTAGCAGATCTCTTTGGCTGGTCTCAGCTTATTTACAATCATATAACAGTGAGTATTGAATCAACAGATAACTGAACCAATTGTTTTAACATACAAGAGAATTGCTTCCCTCCTCCATCTGTCATTTTCTCTGTGTAGAAGAGGAGCAAAGTGGTATTGAAAGCAGTATAATAGTGAAGAGATTTGTCATTGCATCTCAAGAATAAGAGCTGGAACAGCTTGGATGTCAGCTACTGTAGCCTGAATAGAGTCTTATGAGAGTGTACATGAAAGTTCTTCTGATGAAATTAATATTCCTGAAGTCTTTCAGTATCTTAAATGCTTTGAATAATTATACGTATTATTCCGCAAGGTCATGTCTTAGTTTTCTTGCAAAGTATGGAAATATCTTCTTAGTCATTCATTAGAATTTTATAATTCAAGGTACCAACCTTTTGGAAAAAGAAAAGATAGTATTTCTGAACATGAGCAAACTACTTAGCTTAATGCAGTGTGCCAGCAATTTTCCTTGTGACTGAGTAATCGCTGGCAGCCATAAAAATAATGACAAGGAGGTCAAATCAAGGGGTTTTATATGCTAGAAGAATGATCAACATGAGTCTTATGAGTAAAGTCACAGCTGTGGCGTGCAACCCAGTCAATTGTTTTTCTAACAGAGCTGAATTGTTTGGGTTTTTTTTCCTACATGGTAGAGGTTGTCCTTTATGTATTTTCAGTTCTTCTAGCTGCAGTGTGAAATATGGTCATTTTTGTTATTACTGCTTTTTCAGTTTTCAAGGTATAGTATTTATGAACTGAGGAGATGATTAACAATATGGGTAGGCATAGGATCAAGGCAATATCGGTTAGATCATTTTTTTCCTTTAGTAAGGGAACATTTCCAACATAATGGTTCTTGCAAACAACTCTATGCCACCCCCAGATTTTTCATACATGACAGGAGAGTTGATTTTGTAAAAGGGAAGTGAATATGGTAAAAAGATTACTAGGCAAGCAGGTTTGGAGATGTCTTTCTAGTGTAAAATTCAGCCCTGGGAATGTTAATCTGTTTAGATAAAGATGTAAGCCACAGCATGCAGTTAGGGTAACAGCATGGGATTGGGGTAGAATACCTGAATCTTGCCTCTTTTGGGGCAAGGGGCAGTGAGGGGGAAGCACAGGAAGGTTAGGTAATGGTGATACTATGTGAGGTGGAAGACAGTCAAAGCACTTGGAGTACGAGATTCTCAGTGTTTTTTGGTCAGTTTTGAAGGGCAAAGTGGTACTGGAAAGCTCTTGGGATTGTTGCTGATAACCATCACCAGAGTCACCTGCCTTTTACAAACTCCTCCAGTAAACAGCATTCTGAAAGGTGACTAATAGATGTAATTTGCCTCAGAAGCTGATATAGAGCAAGGTGGTGGTTGTTACAAAATAGTCTTGTCTTTGTTCCATAAACCCATGCTTTAAGTAATAATGTGTTAGTAAGGCAGTGATTTGGAATGTGGTGGATGCCTACCACTTCATGCAGAGCCGGAGTTTGGTTTTTACAAGTGGATACTCTAATTACTGGTGATTACATTCAAACTAGACACTGCCAGTGCACTTCATAACTAAGAAAAGACCCAACCAGCCTCCTGTGAGGGACAGAAGCCTACGTGTTGGAGGAGAATGGAATTGTGAGGAAATGTGAGCGTATGCCAATCTGGGCATTTCAGGGGGCTGGGTAGAGTATCTTTGCTTTCCTGGATCCTTATCTCTCACTGACAGCTGCTGTGTGTGGAATTGTTCAGACTGGTGCAGTCCTGATACAGAAGCAGAATTACAGAGCATCAAGAGCTTTCATATCATGTACAATAATCTTGAGTAAACTTGGATGCCTCCAGGGTTAGGCAGAATTTGAGATTACAGGTTTACAGTACACATTGTTCACCAGGTCTTGGTTTGCTTTGAGGAGGATATGAGCTAGTTATTTGATCTAATCCTAAAGTAAGATGGTTTGTGATTCTTGGGCTTGCTTATCTTAATGTTTGAGCTTTCTTATTGGCTTTTGATGTATTCTGAGTGATACTTGTTCTGTCTTGCATGAATAGGTAAAAGATTTTTTTTCTAGATCATTTACACTTCTGTAATGGAGAACTATTTGGATGATTCGTTGAAGTACAGGTTAACTTTGATTAACTAGTCAATTTAAGGCTCTTGTGCTATTGCATGTGACCAGTTGGTTATAAAAGAAGCTGGATTTGTACTAGAAGCTTTTGGATGACTGGTCAACTATTTCAGATTTTTTTTCCCTGCAGTAGAAGTATATCAAAGCATGTGTGTAGCATGTATGTATTTATTGTTGCAAGTAATAGAAATGAGATTAGAAGTAGAGGATACTTGGTAATAAAGCCTGCAAGTAGGCTGTCACAGATGTCTCACAAGCACCAGCATCAGTGATGAATTCTCAGCATTAAGGTGTTTTAGATCTGTGAGCCAAATTCTTGCATTTTCTTGCAAAATTATGTTTCATACCTGCTGTTTTACTGGAGTAGAGTTTAAACTCATTCTTCTAAAAAAAAAAAGGCCAGTCACTATTTTTCCCAGTTTCTCTCAGTATCATTCCAGTCATTGCCACAGGATTTAAGGATTTGCGACCTTCCACCAATATGAAGGATTCTGCCATGTATCTGGTTTTGCTCAACATGAGTTAATTGTGCTCTATGTTGAGGTGTGTTGTAGCATACATGAAAGTTATTGCCTTTGTTTTAGGGGTACTTCCCCATTCTATACTCATGAAGTGAAAGTACTTTTCATGTTTTTGGGCCTTGTATGCTTTAATAAAATATTCTTAACTTGTACTCTTGTTTTATCCTTAGGCCAGAGTGAATTCAGAGCAGGAGCATTTCCTCATTGTACCTTTTGGACTCCTCTATAGTGAAGTTACTGCATCCAGTCTGGTAAGTAATTACTGGTTTTCATAGCTGTAAAATCTGAATAGCTGAATCTGCTCTGTCTGTATATCTATCACTGTGTCAGTTCTGTCCTAGAGAATACTTTAGTCTGTGTTACTTGTTTGGAGCAGTTTGGTTGAACATGGTTGGTTTCGATACAGCTGAGGTATCTCAGAGAGGCATTTCTTTGCAGATGTGCCACGCAATGTCTTTCAGTTGATCCAGTTGTAAAGAGGAGCCAGGTCATTTGGATAGCTGAGGATATCATGCCCTTGAAAGGTGCTGGTAGTTGGCTCAGGCTTAGTGAGGGAGACAACATGTGTTCCAGGCAGAAATGATGCAAACCGACTACAATTTCAAGACATTTGTCAGATGCCTAATTTAGTTGCCATTGTTTAATGATGTAAGCCAAGGGAGTAGATAAAATATGTTTGAGATGTAATGATTGCAGTTGAAGACACAACTCTCTTAACTGTTAGCTGGGGGGAAATGTTTTATGAGCAGTTATCTTCAGTCTAGCCTACACTGCTGCTGCTGAAGGCAACTTGTGGTAACATGGTTGAGACTCTTGTGTTGAAATAATGACTTTCACACTCTTCTTTCCACCTGGCTACTGTAAGTAACCTCTAGCAGAGAGGTGAGGTAAGCATGAGCACAGTAGTAATATGTCAAACTTAACACCGTGAGGTCCTGATGCTCCCCCTGAGCTACCTGTGAGGTTGGCTCTTGTATAACTCCACCCCAAACATCTGTAAAATTTTAATTGAAAAAGCTGTAGGAAAAGGAATAGGGAAAACCAATACGTGCCCTTTCTTGCTAGTGTAAGATTTTTAGAAGAGGGTAAGGGCCATGCTTTGGGGGTATTTTGTGGTTTAAGTGTTCTGCTTTTATCTCTACATCAAGACTATAAGTACCTCAAGAATTAAGGTTGTGTGAAGGTAGTAAAATGCACACACAGAGTAGAGCATGTTCACACAGAAAATAGCAACAGAGTTTAATAAGAAGAGAGACTAAGGTGGTAAGGCACATAGCTTAGTCAGATGAGCGTACTGACCAGCAGCCTGCCTACATGACTGGCCCTTTAACACCCCTTTAACTCCACTGTAACTGTGTGTGAAATGCAACTATTTGTATCAGCTTCTTGTGCCTCTTGTCAGCTTCTTGCACAATGACCTGTTGATGCAACAATTTCTCCTGTCATAGTAGTTCCTGATGTCCTCTGGAGTTAGCTTCATCTCAAGTTGAGGCCCTGGTCACCAACCTACAGCCTTACCATGCATGTTTTGCCATTTGTTAAAATAAGATACTTGAAAAGAAATACAGTTTTAGAGCTTTGGTGGTAGATGCTGAATTAAATCAAGTTTTGGCCAGTCTTGATTCATTTATAAAACTAATTATTTTCATTCCCAGGTTAAAATCAATATTCAGGGAGACGTGGTTGATCGTGGAAGCACTAACCTGGGAGTGAACCAAGCTGGTTTTACTTTGCACTCTGCAATTTACGCCGCTAGACCTGATGTTAAATGCATTGTTCATATCCATACACCAGCAGGGGCAGCAGTAAGTACACATCTTAGTCCTGTCTTGTTCCTTGTTCCCCCCACCCACTGGAAAAAGAGGTAGGTTAATCATGGCTTTACTTCCTTTCTGAAGGGCACAAAGCCATTAAGTCTGGCTTCAGATATCTAGTTCTGTTTGAATCAGGCAGATCCTCTTTATTTGGCTGTTACATGAATGGTCAGACAGCAAATTGAGCTTTCTAACTACAAAACACATATTTCATATTTGTGTCTCCTTTACTACAAATGACCATATCTTTTAACAGTGAGTCATAAGAGCTTTAGCATATTTTGTCAGTTTTATGGAGCACAATTTATCAAGATCTTCTTAAATATTTGAAACTTTTCCAGCACCTCTCACTAGAGCAACTGATTACAAGTCAGTTTTACCTCTTTGGAATTTTTTTAGTCATCTGATGACTCTGTTTGAAAGTTCATTTTTTGGTTTTTGTTTGGGGTTTATTGTTTTAAATCTTTCTTAACTGATTACCAGCAGCGATACAAGTGTTTCATTGAGGAATGATCAGCTTCCTAAACTTGTGAATCATAGAGTAGTCTCTTAAAAGTGTACCTAAAGTGCTGTGGAATTACATGTCAGAGTAAGTTTTTGCTTTTTGAAAGGAGAAAAAGAAAATGTGGCAGAGTAGAGTGAAAGGAATGAAATCTGCAGTTGATTTGGGTTTTTCCCGAGTCTTTTCATATTGGCGTTGATGTCATGTAAAAGCAGCCATACTGAGTCAGACCCAAGATCAATGTGACTTTTGTATCCATTCCAAAAGTTGTGAAAAATAGAGGCTTTAGGAATGGAGTATAAAGACCATTATGTAAGTGCCTGTACAGACACACACACAAAATTGTAATTCTGATTCTTACCATTTTTTTTCTGTTGCAACAACTCAAGTTAGTTGTTTTAATATTTCTCAGGTCTCTGCAATGAAATGTGGTCTCTTACCAATTTCACCTGAAGCGCTTTCTCTGGGGGAAGTAGCTTATCATGACTACCATGGTATTTTAGTGGATGATGAAGAAAAGGTGGTTATTCAGAAAAATTTGGGGCCTAAAAGCAAGGTCAGTATTTACATCTAAGAATTAAAGTATGAGTATGAGGTGGGGGAGGTATATTCTTTAATCAAGAGTAAGAAAATACTTTCCATACTGCTGTTAACTTCCTTTGCAATGTCCCTCTAGGTCCTTATTCTCAGAAACCATGGCTTAGTATCAGTTGGAGAGACTGTTGAGGAGGCTTTCTACTATATTCATAATCTAGTGCTTGCCTGTGAGATTCAAGTAAGAATTTTAGTATCTTACATAATAATAGTCTTCTATATTTACCTTCCAACAGATTAATAGTTGTGTGCTTTACTGGTTAAACTCTTGATCTAAACTAAAATGGTGATTTCTGAAGTCATTATATTATGCAAGGACATCCAAACCACTGGTTTAAACAGCAGTAGTCAAATACTGTGTTGTATGTGGATTTGATATATTCTGCCTGTTAAAGCAAAGGTTTTCTCAAAGCCTTAAGACAAATTTTACACAAGTATGTTTGTTTAGCTTTACAATGAAGTAGATTTCTTCTATTTTTCTGATGTTAATTTTAAGGGGAGAGGTGGTGGTGGTGTGTTTTTTTTCCTTCCCTCAAGAAATCTAAAGATTACTTTATTGTTTTTAAGGTACGTACCCTGGCCAGTGCAGGTGGACCTGACAATTTAGTGCTTTTAGATCCTGGAAAGTATAAAGCCAAGTCTCGATCCCCTGAGTCTCCAGCAGGTGAGGGTACAATATCCCATCCAAAATGGCAGATTGGTGAACAGGAATTTGAAGCTCTTATGCGAATGCTTGATAATCTGGTAAGGCAGGCCTTTTTGTCTCATTGTTTCATGTAACAATGTTTAAAACACTACAAAGCTGCAGTAAGGGGCATAAGTAAAGAACAGGCTGCATGTAGTTAGTATAGTTTCTACAGCCTATTCTTTCCCAAAGATTAAGGATCTTTAGTGGAGGAGAGAATGATGAAAGTGTCACAGAATGATTTAGGTGTCCTTTGTGCAGATAGCAGTTTTACTTCTGTATCATAAGCTGAAGTCAGAGGGGGGATCCCTGTCTGATTTGGCACTTCCAAATCAGAGTACTGTGGTGTGTGCTGCTCCTTAGCTTGTGTCCTCCCCTCTCTTCTCCCAAAGTACTTAAAACAGTGTTAATATTTCATCAGGTGCAGGGTCCAGCATGATTTGACATTGTAAGATTGTGCTAGAACCTAGAAGAGCTCAAAAGATAGACTTCAAAGAAACTAATAAAAATCTTCAGATAAAATAGTTTCAATAAAATCTCATCTATACTGAATGACCAGCTCCAGTGTTTGCTATCCAACTTTAATGGGAAGGTGATACATTTCCTGTCAGAAAGTTCCAAGTGGTCACTGCAGACAGTGGTAATGAACATCTAAAAAATATGATCACTGTAATAATCGGATATAGTCTGATGATCAGGCCTTTACTATTAAAAGTAGCCCCATACAATACTGGATTGTTAACTACGTTAGGCAGTAGATAACTATTCAAGATGCACTTTGATCATTAAAAGTTGGAGCAGCAGCCAAGGCAATAGCACAGTAGTGCTTAATGCATAAAACCTCTGCAAAGAAATCTAAGTCCACATACTCAGAGCTGAAGTTTCTTTACAACTAGTTTTATCTGTAAAGAATTTGAGTGTGAATAGCCTACCTTCCAAAGCACTGTTTTCCTTTCAGCTACACTGAAAAGAGTTTGCTAGTGGAAGATTCTTAGAGAAACTGTGAAATATCCTTTTTGTATGTTAAATGCTGAGCAAAATATGTAAGAAAATGGGGTGGAAGGGAAAAAAAGACTGGTGTATTAGGGAAAATGAAACAAAATACAATTCAGAGGAAGTATAAGAGAGAAATGACATAGACAAGGTCAGGGAGAGGAGAAAATGTGGACATTATGGTAGCATTCCTGAAGCCTTCCCTTGTACCCAGAAAGTTAGATGTTAGAATGCAGAAGAGATCTTTCTATCTGCTTTATCATATATGCTTTATATATGCTTTATCATAGATGTTTTTTTCACATCCTTGACTCAGAATTGTGAGAAACAGTCAATACATTTGATTGCAGAATAAAAATAGTAAATGAGTAAATAGTAAATGAGCTGGAATGTGGTACGAAGAGAAAACAAGATTCTGTTTGGACATAAAGTATATTTGTAGGCGATTACCACAAAGTAGATATACTTGAAACACACTCCATATTCAAACTTAGCTTGTCTTGTTGCAGTTCAATGTTATTCTATTGTCTATAGGAAGAATGGTCAAAAAGAGGGGGCAGGTCTCATAACTTAACAACAATCAGCCTGTGTTGTTTGAATTACAATTTACAAAACTTCAGAAGTAAAAGTAAAGTAAAATCTTAAGACTCCTACAGTGCATAAATTTATGATAACACCTGTACTGCTGTGATGGAGCACTAAATTAGATTCCTCAGTAACTTGCTGTAACACAGTAAATTTTGTTAAATGCAGGCTGGCAAGTAACTGTCCACCTATTTGAAATGTGCTTTTGTCTTGAAGGGAGCTCAAATTTTCATGTTCATGCATGGGTCTCCCACTTTAAAATGCAGACTTGGAGAAGAGAATAGTTTGATCAACAGTTATGGATACTGTGTTGTTCTTAGAAGTGGCTCTGTACTACTTGGTTAGTCAACTGATGCAGTCAAAATGAAAAGGATCTTTTTTTAATGTGTCAAACACACCATTACACAAGTGGGAATTTTTTCTTAGATGTGATAGGAGGCAGACTCGTAGCGCTGCTCTTGATGAACTTCTCAGTGGCTTTTTGCAGGACTACTGTAAATTCTTCATGAGTTTGACATAAAGTTTTTTGAAGCTTGATCTATGAAAAATGATGATTCATTTCAATTAGTGGTTCAGTGTTCATTACATTGGAAAAGATGCTTGTGCAACCTCAGCACCACGTCATCTATCTTTGACGTGGCTTTGTCCACTGTAAGTGATGAAGTGTTTTCACAATTCAGGGTATCTATGAAACCAGAATTCAGTCTTCTGTTGAAAAACTTTGGAGATGTAGTAGACTAATTGTGCTGCTCTGCTTCTCCAGGGATACAGAACCGGCTACCCGTATCGATGCCCTGCTCTGAGAGAGAAATCTAAAAAGTACAGCGATGTTGAGATTCCAGCTAGTGTCACAGGTTACTCCTTTACTAGTGATGGTGAATCAGGCACTTGCTCCCCCCTCAGACACAGTTTTCAGAAACAGCAGCGTGAGAAGACAAGGTGGCTGAACTCTGGCCGAGGGGATGATGCTTCTGAAGAGGGGCAGAATGGCAGCAGTCCCAAGTCGAAGACTAAGGTGTGGACGAACATTACACACGATCACGTGAAACCCTTGCTGCAGTCTCTCTCGTCCGGTGTCTGCGTGCCAAGCTGTATTACCAACTGCTTGGTCTGTGCCTACCTTACTGTTCATAGTTAGATGATGTAGAGCAACTTGGGGTGGCTGGCACTTAGAGGCTTTGGGAAGAAAAAGATTTCTCTCCTAACTCTTTTTTTCTTTCTTACGTAGAAAACCTAAATGTGTTTTACTAACCATTTAATTTGGCTTTGGTTAGATGTGAGCTGTAAAAATAATCTCTCTTCTTGTTAACGCTTAAAACTGCTTAAGACTTTAGAGCCTTTATTTTTCTTTTGGCTTTTCAAGCTAATGACCACAGATTGAATCATAGTTCTGACTGAATGGATTCTGCATTCAAATGGTTTAATTAACGACAACTGTGTTAGGGAACTACTAATTCTATCTGCATGGAAGCTTTTCAATTAAAACAAAACTGAAACTAACTCTTCAAAGTACTTTCATACAAGTATATATAAAAATAATCAAATTTCTATCCTCTGCTACATGTACCAAGTTAATTTGCAATCCACTTGTAACCTTCCCTATGTATGAGAGGGTAGAATTGATTTCCAAGTATTTATTGTATGGGTTATGGGTTTCTTTTTTCCCCTTAAGCAGTTTTTCTTGTCTAATTTCTCAGCTCCTCTTCCTGTTCTGTTCACTGTACTTTTGTCTACCCCAAAGCCTCTGAGTGTTCACAACCAGCTGCCTTCTGCATGTAGTGTTGCATGTAAGTAGATGGCCATAAATGGAAGATCTTTCCTAAAGTATCAGCTGGGTGCGGCATGACTAAAGTGCAGCTCAGGCCATCAGCAGGCACTAATCGATAGATTCTGCAACTGGTGCTTTCTTTTTGTTTATCAATGCTGCTTATAGTTAAATTTTGCACTGAAAGATATGTTAATTGAAAAGCAAAAGTATCAAATGCTTTCAAATGGACATCAGTAGCTGTGGGTGTGTAACTGTGGTTTTGATATTTCCTTGGGCTTATACAGAGCATCTAAACTAAAGGCAGGGATTTGCACGCATACAAGCTTCTGTAATGGCTGACTTTGAGCTGAACTATAGTAGTTCAGTACTACTTCAGTAGTGGTACAATGTGAAGTAGTAGTATGGTGACAGATGAGTCTTAAAAATAAAACCAGTACTCTTGAAAAAACCCAAACCATGATATTTTTCTAGAACACCTTTTCATTCTTATTTACCACTACAAAACTCTGCTTTATCTCTGAATACTCTGAGCTCTCTCTGTTTTGAATACTTTCATGGACTGATGACTCAGGCAATGTGTGTATTAAAATATATAGTGTGAACAGGTAGAAAGTCCTGAAAAAACAGAGGATCTCTATCTCTGTGGTATTTTTATGGTGTTCTTCTTGGTTTAAGAAGTTGATCTATATGTATATTGTTTGTGCTGTTGACGTTTTACTAAGCTCAACTCTAGTTTTGCCTTCATTGGAAGAAAGCTTAAAGCTATGCATATGTTTGGAGCAGTTTGTGCTTTTCAACCTTAGCTCTCCAAGTAGGTAGTATTTTTATATGTGCAATTACCAGTGAAAGATTGAAGCCAAATTCCTACTCAAAACTAGGCTTGTTTAATGATATGCTGAAGGAGCAGGAAATTTCATACAGTACAACAGGTTTGTGTGTTTAAAGGGTTTTTTTTAATGCTTGTTATTAACCTGAAGAAAAATTAGCTTGTTATGTTGAGGTTGTTTTTATCTATGTTTTGACTAAAAACTATCTTTAACAAAAAGCTGGAGTAGTTTTTATCTGAGAAGATAATCATCAGTGAGTATTGCACAGCTCCATGTTCATTCCATTTTTTACTTTACAGTTGCAAAACATTTTAAAATTCTGTTGCTTTTTGAAGTTTTGACAGTTTCTGGCTATCTTATTGTTTCTTGAAGTTACTCA
The DNA here is from genome assembly GCA_013401255.1 of Urocolius indicus. Classification (NCBI taxonomy): domain Eukaryota; kingdom Metazoa; phylum Chordata; class Aves; order Coliiformes; family Coliidae; genus Urocolius; species Urocolius indicus. Next base: position 117,763 of record WBNH01011496.1, on the reverse strand, counting down.
GGAAAAAAAACGCATAGCATTCGCTCTCTGAACAGGTTTGCTTTACTGTTTGGTGCATTTTCTATGCAACAGTGATTGGAAATCAGGACACAGTATGTAATAAACAGATTGAGATAAAACATTAGTTGTGCATCAAATTACCCAGAGCTCCATACTAAATGCACTGATCCAATAAAGCAACCTTCGATGAAGAACCCATGAAGCGCTTCAAGTTTGTGTTTGGGATATTTTTGTAACCTCTTAAGCTATGAGTTATAAAATATTCGACATCACCAAACTGTTCCTTTAGGTTGCTGTGCTGGTACAGCTATTTATTTGTGCAGAAACTAATTCTGGAAGCAGAGCATTTTGCTGAAGTAGCTTGTTTTAATGCAAAACTTTGGTGATGCCCACTCTTGCTTCACAGTACAGAACCATTCACTAAACCTGGTTAGTGACATCACATTGCTTCTCATACTTCTGTCATCTTATGCTTTAAGTTTGCTTTGATGTTTGTTGAGTATCGGAGGATTGAATCAATGATCTCACTGTCTCTCTTGTGCTATTTTGTTAAAAACACCCAGTGCAGAAAATGAAGATGGCACTAAACAGGGTTTTATTGCTCGTGTCTTAGATTTTGCTGTACTTCTGTTTGGGTGAGGAAGAATGTCTTTTTTTAAAACAAATATGAACTAACTCTGAAATTTCTGATAAAAACATTCTTCAAAACAAGTAATTGTATTGGATGGAGTTTTCCAAATCCTGTGTTAATGTGTCTCTTCCTGAAGCGAGAAGTAGACTGTTTTTATAAACATGGAACACTGCAGCTGTGTGGTCAAGTGCACAGGAAAAACAGCTTAAAAACCTTTCAGCAGTAGCTGTTGTAATTGCTTTGTTTTGGGTGGAAATCACTTGTGAGTTCAGTGGCTCTCTAGTTGCTGCTGTTACCAGCTTTACTTAACAGAATGATCCTGGTATTTCAAAATGTATCCGAAGGTACACTTTATATTACTGAAAAAGGAGGAAGCAGCTTAAATAGGCTTGGGAATGACTAGAAGAATGCAATCATTGGTTCAGTTCTCTGCTATGTATAATGCATGATCAACTATTATGTGAATTTGCTTCTCTGAGTGTCTGTAGCCATTATGGCAATTCTGACTCTTCAACCGTTCTTGATGTTACAGTGGACTAAAGAGGATGGACATAGAACTGCCACCTCTGCTGTCCCTAACCTGTTTGTTCCATTGAACACCAATCCAAAGGAGGTCCAAGAAATGAGGAACAAGGTTTGTAGTAGCAGTAATATCGCTTGTTTTGGTTGTCTCTAAAGTTGTGTTGTGTACTTGTAATGTGTTAACTTGCTTTGCTCTAGTGAAATTTTAGGTATTCAGTAGCACAGCTCTGATGTTGTCCTGCCCCTTTATAACTAGATACTGAAACAATTCCTAAATGTTCTAAACTCATCTTGGAAATAGATGGTATGACCTTCCACTATATGAAGAGTTTCATTGTCTTACATTTTGTCACCGTCAGAGCAATTGCTGGATACCTCTGAAACAGCCACCACTGAGTTTATGGTACTGATTCTGTTCCCTGAGATCATAGTTTGACATTAGTAACCTGTTTTCCTGCTTTGATTTCACCAGCTGAAATTGTGGCCTAGACAAAGAAGTCTATGGATTACTCTACATTGTATTTTATTACTTTATAATATGCTGTGATTGTTGCAGAAAGGTTTGGGGCCTTCGGAACTGCGTGTTAATCTTTATCAAATGACCTAGTAGTTAATTTTCTAGTATTCAAACTTCAGATCTTCTTGTCACCAATCCACCAACAGGAAAGCATTGAATGCCTTGGGGATTTTTCACTTGTTCTTTTATAGCATAAAACTGGCACTGATGTCTTGTTAATACTTAACTTGTTCTGGATTGTTTGCTACTTGTAACTGATGGCCATATGGAACATGGGTGTTAGCATTATATCACAGGAAAGTCTGTGTGCAGGGGGTACTATCAGGACTACTGATTTGTTCTAAAATCATTTTTATGAGGTTGGCAGAGCTTTTGCTTTTCCCAGCTTGGCACTGTAAAATAATAATCACTTGAAATAAGAAGTCTGGTGAAATTTCCAAGCAGTTTTTTGATGTTTGAAACACTAAACATTGCTTAAAAGCTTGAATGAAGTGGTTGAGAGGACAGAGGTAACACTCCAAACTTTTAACTTTCCTGATGAAAAGACCTATAGTAAACTAGACAAATACTGATGACGCAGGATCTTCATACTTTCTGAAATAGCAAGTATGAATAATACCTTGCGTTTGTATACTTCTGTGAATTTATTTCTGTAAATGGAATGTAATTTTTTAGCAGTAGAGGTCTTTCTGAATGTATGTTTCTCTTCATTTATCTTGGAACGAGAACCAGAATATTTTAGAAATAGATTTTGAGTCAGTTATTATTCTTTACCACTGTAGGATATGTTATTTAAGTCGATAGTACAGAGAACTAAAGATCCAATTTCTGTTTCCATCCTCTATAGAGAAAGAACTGCTGAGATGTATTTAGCATGCAACAGAAAAGATGTGTTTAAGTACTCTGAAGTGTAAGGTTAGGCACACAAAATTATTTATATGCTCTTTTGAGAATATGATCCTGATTAGATCTAAAGATCGAATGTTGTGCAGTGTTTTACAGTATGTTTTATAGGAAGATGATGTAGTGGTGTAAGTATCAATGACTAGATATTTACAGATACCTGTAAGTGACTGGCCAGGTACAATAGACATAAATGACCTCTTTGCTTCTCTGTCACTTTCACAAACTGGAGTTGTCTGTTACCTGATCTGTAGCGGTTTACCATGAGCCAATGTTAAAAAGCAAAGGACAGTACCTGCTGTGGTACCTAAAGACTAAATTCCAAGAAATATGCAGAAACAACTAGGAACTTGAGTACAGGTCTTCAAGTGTTTCTAAGCACAGCTTTCTTTGGTAGTGGGGGCCATAGCAATCAGCCTGTTGGCAGGTTCACCTACCCCTTTTTCAAAGAGGAAAATGTGGTTGTGTTGTGTTGTTCATGGGACTGTCTTCTGCTGCTTTCCTTTACAGATCCGAGAGCAAAACTTACAAGATATTAAAACCGCGGGCCCTCAATCCCAGGTTCTTTCTGGGGTTGTTGTGGACAGGAGTCTTGTACAGGTGAGAGTATAAAATGCCTAAAATGATTAGTTTAAAATGAATCTACAATATCCTCTACTTTTACCTAATATATCACTATAAAATTATTCTTTAATTGGCAGAGAGTAACTGTTTACAAGGTAAGTCGTAGAGGTAACACCATTGTCTTTGCGAGAGTGCTCAGGGTCAGAACTTTTTAAGAGGCTTCAGCCATGTAGCCCAAGCATGTCTGTAGAGGATGCTTCTTGGTTTTTTTGCTGAATGTAATGCATGAAATACAGAAAGCTTATTTATATGGATTAGTTTCTTGTTCAAAACTAGTTGGGCTTGGTGACAACTTTTTGTTTGTTTGTTTTCTGAGTTTATCTATCTCGAAGTGTGAATACTGAGCACAGCAGGCTCACTGTGGGGCAGTAGTGTTGTCTGTCAAGTGTGTTTTCTCATGCTTCAGAATATTTTTTTCCAAGAGCAGTTTGGGAAAAAAAAAGCTATTATACATCAATAAAACTTCAAAGCATTATATGTAGATATATAAAAGACATGAATCATAGCACAAAGCAGAATTAGAGCTGTACAGTTATACTGCATAGCAGAATGACTTTAAAGCTCTATTTATCTGAGTGCATTTGTTGCCCCAGATGAGTATTTTCTGATATACTTTTGAAAGTTTGGCAAGTCTTGTCATTATTCATTATTCATGTTGAGTGTCACGTTGCGTGCATGTCAGTTCATCGTCATTTGCAATTTTATCTACCAATTACTGTTTCTTTGCATGTTTTCAGCAAGCATCATAATACTTTCGGTTGATGTTTTAAAGCCTGGGCTCGGTTTGCTCTGTTTACTCGATTTACTGTTGCAGGATGCTCCCCTCTCAGACTGTACGGAATCTATTGAAGGGCTCGATCTCACAGAGCAGACCTTTAGTCCCGCTAAATCTCTGTCTGTTAGAAAGGTACTGCCCTGTCATACTGCTCTAAATGCTGTTGTTCACCCTTCATTTTTACCTCTTCCTTACCCTGACCTTTTCCCTCTGTTAGCTAATGATTTGGCTAGAAAAGAAAAAAGAAAGATGGATCTCCAAATGATATATATGCATCTATGCAAGCAGTTACTTTACCCTGTTAAAGTATCTTGTAAGGATTTTGATCTTTTTCTTTGCCTGTAGAAGCTGGTGAGGAAACACTTTCGATGTTAAACTGCTGATTAGGTTCTGCATATAGTGGGTTTCTTTGTGCATGTCAGTAGTGTTGAATTACTCTAATTTGAGATCCATTTTAAGTTGGCTTAATCTCAGCCTGGTTACATCAGTGTAATTCCAAAGATATCCACGTGTTCAGAGTGTGTCATGCTGACAAACACTGTCAACTTCTGATCTGACATTGCTAGACATCTTTTTTTTTTTTTTTTTTTTCCCCCTGAAACTTCCTGCTGGTGTCTACAGGAGATGCTGAGTAATGCCCCATGCTTCCAAAATCAATTGGCTTTCAGATGTGTAATCATGCTCATGCTTACATAATACAGCATACGTTTGAGAGATGTGCATACAGGTGAGGTGGGCAGTCCTTTGAGTCTGAGTAAAGAGAAACACACGAGTAAAGTTTGCACATTGGAAATGATCTGCCCTTAAACTGTGTATCTCCCAGGTTTTAAAGGAGTTTCTTAGAGCTGATCTAATCTGGAAGCACAGTGTGTAAATAAGCACTGGTGTCTCTTCTGCTCCAATATTTTATCTAAAAGATTCCTAAATCTTGGTTTAGGTTGTGTCTAACATCTTAGAATAGCTTTCCCATCAAAAACCAGAATACTTTGAGTTATGTCAACATGGCAAATCTCATGACTGTAACACTTTCTAATGTAACAAGCCAGATTATATTAAAGATAGTTGAATCATACTGAGAATTTGATAATCATAGATTCATAGAATGGCAGGGTTGAAAGGGACCTTCAGAGATCATCTAGTCCAACTCCCCTGCAGAAGCAGGTTCACCTAGATCAGGTGGCATAGGAACATGTCCAGGCGGGTCTCGAAGACCTCCAAGGAAGGAGACTCCACAACCCCTCTGGGAAGCCTGTTCATCTTTTTCAGGTTACAGCTTTTAGCCAGATTCTGAAAGGAAAAATATTAAAACAGTGTTTCTAGATTGAAGATGACAAATAAAAGACAGCTAGATTCTGCCAGGCAGTGCATGCCTTCTATTATCTGCTTAATAATATCTCAAAAGGGAAAAATGATTGTTATGATAGTCACCCATTGATTGGTTGCCTGAAACACAGGCAGTTTCTTTCATCAGTGGTGCTCAAGATATCTTTCTAATATTATTTTTGAATAAAACTGGTCAAATATTTTGCATGCATTTTTGTGGATGGGAAGGAGCCTAGTAGTATTATGAAAGGGTTTAGATGTGCAAACAATTCCTTTTTGTAATGTCATGAAAGTGCTTTCCTCCTGAAATACTGTATCAAATTAGATCATGATGTTAATGACAGTAAAAGTGGCCTATTTCATATTTTTTATTAATATGGATTGTGATCCAAATACCTAGTAGTTTTCTGTTGGGTTCCCCTCCCCTAAAGAAAAAAAACCCAACCAAACAAAACTCAACAAAATCAAACCCTGCAAAAGCCCCAAAGAACTAAACAACAAAATCAAGAAAACCCACTAATTTTCTAGAAAGATTATGTCAAAAGTGTGATGTGGAGCAAATAAACACATATGAAACCCATATAAACCTCCCATTAAATTCTGAATGAAACTTTCAAGACACCTGTACATCAAGGACTTTTAGGTAGCAGATAACTCCAAGTTCTCAGTTGACAATTCCTTTGACACGCAGTTGTGGTTAAAGTAAAAAGTTCCATCTGATTGCAGTAATGCTTGAAATGTGTTGTGTTTTCAGCTAACATTTGAGACTTAACATCAAACACAAATGCACACTATTTGTGATGAAACCAATCCTGTTTGTGTACAGTATGCATGTAATGCTTTGTCTCCTGTGCCCATGGCTGCAGTAGTAAATATTCCATTTTGCCTTGCCACTTGCTTTGTCCATGTTCTGAGAAGTCCTGGCCATGTTGCAACACAAGCTCCTTGTGCAGCATGTAACCTTACTCGTGTTATAGACATGTTAACCAAGCTTCCACTGTAGTCTTGGCTGAACCAGAGGGAATGTTGGTTATTCCTGCCAATGACCATTCTGCAACCTGACTTCAAAAAAAAATAAACTCACAAGAATTTTCAAGACTTTTAGGTCAAAGGGGAATCTCTCATTTCACGTCACTTTCTTCAGAATGGAAATCCTGTGGGGTTTTTTCTTCATGAAGAGCCCCTTGGTTCTGCCCCAGAGTTGGTACTGTGTTTTAATGGTGATTTCTCATGAGCAGTACTTAAAGAATCTTGGGTGTTTTTTTTGGATAAAGGCACTGCATTGATGCCAGATTGTGTTGAGAGCAATCTTGAGCTTTAGACAATTACTACAAACCAACTGTCTGAGAGAGAAATTGGCATGTGCAAGTTGCCAGTTTTGCTCATCTCTCTCCCTGAAAACAAAGTGAAGTGCTTGCCTGTTAAATGATCATCACCTCATAGCAGTTTTGAATTTTTCTCTGAAAGCAAGATTTGGTGGAGAAGTAGAAAAATGACTTTGTCATAGGATATATGAAGTCCAAGTTCAGTATGAAGGTACAGCGAGTACCATTAGTGAGAAGTGACTTTGTTGGATCTTGGTGGGAGAGTACGCTCCTACAAAATTTGTAGGAGTAAAATTGCATCCCTGAAAGCAATCTGTCTGGTTTTTCCTTACAATGGAGAAAATGCTGTTGATATTCAGGTTATTACACATGCAGTCAAACCTCAAACATTCATCAAAATAATACTAGAATCATGTTCAGAATGATAGTAGCATCAGCATAATTCCAGTGAAATCACTAGAACATTGGGGTTTTTTGTCTCATCCTGTGTTGAAACGATGCCAGTCTTTCAGATGAGAATTTATTGCCTCTCTACTCTGTACTGGAAGCAACTCCAGACCAATTTCCTTGTACAGTTTTTCTGATTGTTCACAGTAATCTCTGAATGGCACACACAGGTTGATAGCTCTGCAGAGTCTTGTCTGTTTTAGCATCACATTGAACAACCTCAAATATGTCCTGTACTGTCTTTTTCACTTCCAAATCTTTTTCACTCGTTTTCCTTTGGTCTCTTCATTTTGTGATGTGTGGCTTTCTTCATTTGGTGATGTGTATTTTTATTTGAGTACTTGGAAGGCTGCTCTCTGGCCTGTTCCATGAAGTATTATTATTAATGCATCTCAACTCTTTGATTTGTATCAGTTTTACAGTAATGCTGTTGCAGAACTTGCTGATGTAGTACCATAACATATTTTCCCTATAGAACCAGTCCCTCTACCCTTATAACTTTCATTAGTGGCCTTTGAACTGCTTCTGTATTATTCAAACCAAGCAAAACTGGATGTGTTAATGTGGAATCAGCTTTTAGCAGATGGAAAGTTTGCCTTTCTGGTCTCCTGTGGGGGAGTTTTTTAATGCTTTTACAGTTCAAAAAGCAGAAGTGCTTTTTCTTTCATATAATCCACTTACTGTCATTGCCTCTGATCTTTTTCAGTATTCTTTCTCTTGGCTCAAAGATAGTCATTGCAAATACCATTTGCAGTGATTGTGAGTGTGGGTTTTGTGTTTGGGTTTGGTTTGTGTTTAGTAAATGTAAAGAGCTTGATGTGCTGCTTATTATTCCCAGTAGTTACTGAAGGTATTCTCTGAAGGAGAACACATAATGCCAGTACACTAATCTTGCTGCAGGCTGCATGGCTTGTGTTTTGTTGTCTACCCCATTCTTTGGATTTAACTTGCAGGCAAGATTCAAAGATTCTGAATATTCCAGTAATACCAGTGTGCATCACGTGTCTTGTTCCTTTGCTGACTTTTGTAATCTTAGAAAACTCTACAGACTCTGCCGGAGATCAGTGCTGTACAAGCCCCTGCCAAGTTTCAGTTAAAACTACAAATTCAGTTTGGTGGGCAGAGATAGAGGGGGAATAGAAAATTGCTGTGCCCACCAGTTTTCAGCCATCATTAAAATACAGGACCTGTGGCTTTAGGGATGGTTTACATTTTGTACAGAGCAATTAGGATTTATACAAAAGTTGGTAGTGTTGGAGCTTTTTTCAGGTTTTACCCTGTAAGAAAAGCCACAGCTATCAACTGGGAGGTTTCCTGGTATTGAGACAGCTGGCGCTTAATGGAAAGGCTTTTGACATTCTACTGATGTTCTTCATCCAAGACGAGAGTTCATCTTATCTCATGGAGAAACAGAGGTGATCTGTAACATTCTAGAGATGCTTCTCTCCTGCAGTTCCTTTCAGGATATTACACTGGAGACCCATAGTTAGTGCTGTTGCTCTTTGGTACTTCTGGCTGGCATTTGCTGCCTGATCTAACACCTGACTGTTCTCACCTCCCTGGACTGCTCTAGACCAGGTTTCTGGACAACTCCCATGGGGCTGTCAGGAATATCTGACTGCTCTTGTCCTCGTTCCATCTGGATGTTCTTGTCTGTCACTTTTTTTTGGTGTTGAGAACTTGTCTTCAAAGCAGCTCTTAGCATCCATAACAGTACTCTGTCTATTTTCATCTTTAGTTTTACAGTGTAGATCTCAGGCTTGTCCATCAAATATGGACATGGAATGGAATGTTTGTGGTTTTGTTCAGGTACTATCTATCTTTGCTTTCTAATGCTTCCTTTAAAATGTTGATACAAATAACGTTTGAATGTGAAGATGGCTTGGGCCAATCAGTAACTCCTCCTTATTTGGTGGTGGAATTCAAATACCTCTTGAACAGTGAAGACAATTCAGGTATCTCAACAACACGAGGCACAGACCACACATCAGTCATTTCCAAATTAGTGTCAGGAGAGTTCTGTATATCCAGGGCAAAAAAACCCCAAATGCTTAAACAAGTCACCTGAAAGCTACAGCAGCTCTCCAGGCAAGCATCTTCCCTACTTGAGACAATGAAAAGCCACTGGCTTTGTCTTTATTAGATAATTAGAGAATTAAAACCAAAAAACCTTAGTGTTAGAGAACCTCTGATGCAGCTGCTTTTGTCCACTGGAACCTCCTGTACTTAGAATTGCTAATGTGTTGGTTTTGCTTGTGTAACTCTTTAATCTGGCTTGTATGACAAATGTTATAGATGTAGGTATGCTCATTTGTGTAAGATTACAGTTAACCTTAATTACTGAAATTGCTTGTGCTGAAATGTTAATCTGGTGTCTACAGAGCATATAAAGGATGGCTTTTTACTGTAGCATCTGTTCGATGTTACGTAGTAGCTACTAGAAATGGCTTTTCTGTTACTAAAAAAAAAACCCAACAAAACCAAAACATCCTCCCAAACAAAGCACCAACAAAAAACCCCTCTGAGCTGAGTCCTGTGAACAGGTATGCTGTGCTCCAGTGGCCACACAGTTGGGCCTGGCATCCTTTTTCTTCTGTGGGGAGAAAAAGAAACTTGATACTTCTGTGACTTCAGATCTAATTCAGAGAGACCATTGGGCTGCAGTTTGATTTACTGCTTGCCGGTGGATATTCCCTGGTGGAAACACTGATGTGTCTGTAAGAGTAACTAAGACCTGTTCTCTCCTTTATATTAACCTGCTGTCAATGACATTTCTTACAGAAAAAAAAATCTGCAATAGATTTTTTTTTTTACCCTAAAAGAAAATAAACAACATTTTTCAGATGATCCCTTTGCTTTGGTTTTGGTTGCTTTGTAGCCTCTAGTTTTCAGGGTTCTGCAAGTTACTGCTGCATTGCAGATGTATCTTAATTTTCTTTTGTCAGGGAGAACTGGTGACTGCATCCAAGGCAATAATCGAGAAGGAATATCAACCAAAAGTCATAGTGAGCACGACAGGACCAAATCCCTTCAATAAACTCACCGATCGGGAACTGGAAGAGTATCGCAAAGAAGTAGAAAGGAAGCAGAAGGGACCAGAAGGTTGGTTGCTCTGTGTGGTTTTTTTTCTGCAGTAGACTATGATAACAGTAAGTTTATTACTTCACTTTTAGTTCATTAATTGAAAGATGGGTTACCTGCAAAGGCCATGGGTAAATGATTCAGCTTTTGTGCGGTTCAGACTTTCCAGTGTGAATTAGACATTTGAAAAGCATTGGGGCTGGCATGTGCTACTCCAAACCATCCCAAGGGGCAGTGGAGGAGTCTGTAAAACACACTTGATCTTGTTTTTAAAATGACCCTAGCAGCCAAACAGGTGTTTAGTTAGCATGGCCGATTACTGCTGCCATTAGGAAGCTGAAAGCTTGAAAAATCAGTCAATTAAGTTTTTAGGGTACTTCAAAGTATTGTAGATTGTTGTGCTCTGTTCCCTTTGGCATTAGAGACAGTTTAGGGTGAGAGAATGGTGCTGCTTTTTAGCAGCAAAACTGCAGCTTGCTGACTCATTAGAGATGCTGGATTTGAAAAATATGTTCAATGGGGAAGATACACAATAATGTTCAGATTGCTACTTGGAAATGCCCCATCTTGGGGACTTCTTCCCTCAACAGGCTTCCTAACTTATCATGGAATTATTAGAGAATTGTGCTATAAAACGAGATTGTTGCACCATCTGAAGGATTATCCTGCTTTCCTTCTGGGTCGTTCTAAGGGGTGATACTGACAAGGCTCCTCTGTGGTTAGGTTCTGAATGGCAGTGATGCAGGGCCAGGAGTGCCATTTCTTTGGCAGGTGTGCTCCTTGCTGCTGCTCTTTGATAAGACAAGGCAGGAGCCATTGTAGATTGTGTGGGGCTGCACAGGGTGGGGTACTCTGCTGCTACACCTGTGTAACTTCACAGTTACTGTCTCAGTAGCATTACTACCTCCTTCTTACATAAGATACCAAAACATGGAGAGACCGTGTTACTGAGACAGACACAAACTGGAGCACAGAGCACAGAGCTTAGAAATCAGATCATCAGTGAGCAAAACACATCAGATAGAAAAAAAACCCACCTGGATTTGAAGGGCAGATCAAAACCCTTTCAAGGAACAGATACGAAGATGGTGACGTATCATCGCTGTCTAAATCTTTAGATAACACTCAGTTTGCTGCTGCATGGGTTTCTTGTCAGACCACGCAGCAAGTCATCACACACCTTAACCGAGAAGAGCCAGCTGGGCAGAAGTCCTCCCGTGAGGAATTTCATACCGCCTTGATCAGAGCGTTAAGGTCCCATCCTGACCTTTTGGCTGAGGCCTCAGGTATTGCTCACACGATTCAGCTCCGCTTGCCATCTAAGGAACAGCCGCTTTGTCTGCACCGTTTGGACAATCTGTCAGTTGACTCTCAGCTGGGGAACTGATTGCACTGTTAATTGTGTAGGTGACCTGTGCAGAATATGGATTAATGTGTTCCTGAGACAGGATGCACCTGAGTGTTTTCCTTTGGATCTAGGGCTGTTTAAACCTGGTAGCGAAGGGGAACCCTCCTTACTAATAACAAATATATAAACCACTGTGAAATCTGTTTTGAATCATTTAATTACTGCATGTGGCTCTGATTATCTGTGCAGTCTTCTTGTCTTTTGGGATGTGATTTGTTTACTCGTGTTTCGGCAACACAAACCAAGCAAAAGAGCGTGATCTTGTGTAGGGCTGAGAGCATTTCCAACCTCCCCTCCATTTGTTTACATCTTCCTGTGGGTTTTTTTTCCTCCCAAGTTGTTTTTAGAACAGCATGATAAACCAATTCTTCATCAACTGCATTATTAATGCTCTCTTATGAAACACAAACCCCACAGAGCACAACTGTGACTTGAACAGTTTTATTAATATCAAACTATCATACAGGCTGCCCAGATGGGTTGTTGAGTCTCCTCTGGAGATACTCAAAACCCACCTAGACGAGTTCCTGTGTGACTTACCCTAGGTGGTCCTGTTCTGGCAGGACGGTTGGACTGGATGATGTCTCAAGGGTCCTTTCCAACACTTAAGATTCTGTGATCACTTGATTTTCTTTTGCTTGTTTTGGTATTACTAAATAACTCACCAGAACTGGGATTCAGAGAAATGTATTCACACCTCACGTGCAAGGAGCAAAAGGACACTTCTGTTTTCTCACACGCTGAAAGGATTTGTCTGTCTCTTAAAGTCCTCTTTGTCTACATCTGCAGAACCTTCAGAAGATGGCAGGCCCCAGAAAGAGAGAGGCCCCCCTGAGCACACCTCAGCTCGCACTCCTCCCAGCACGCCGATTAAAATAGAGGAAGGTATGTTCTTCTCATTTGGGGGCCAGGGGAAACCAGTAACTGCATCATTAGTGACTGACGCATGAAAGTATATGAGCTAGTATCTAATACAGGTAAATTAGTTCTTGTGTTTTATTTTTATACTACCTAAAATATACTACACTGAACTGTGAGTGTAATGGGAGTTGTGTTTACAATAATCAAGAAGTGTGCATTAATATAAAGGCAAATGTTCATCTCCTCAGAATTGCCTTGTCATCTCTTGCTGTTTCTCAACTGGTTTACCCTTTTGTATGTTTTCTGCAAGTAAGAATTGCTCTTATGAAATGAAATGGTGTCTGATGGTGAACCAGACACAAATGTAGATGCTTTGGTAAATCTCCCTTCACTGACTGCACATTTCTTAAACATTATTGTACTTGGATTACACCTCAGTAAATATTTTTTTTTCAACTCAATTTGAATCTAAATATCGTTTGCTCAACTTCTGTAGTCCTTTTAACTAAAATGAGGGCAGGGCTGCTAAAGTTTCCTCAAAAAAGGATAAAATAAGTCTTGAACAGGTGTAATCTAATTTTTTGTCTTGTTTCCTTTACCCTTGTACATTGGATATATCACCTGTCTGTTAGTCTGCCATTCACTACTTCATCTCATTCTGTTTTCGATAAGAATGGTTGCAACCATTCTTCTGACTTAACACGATGGCTGTGATGAATGCATAGATTCTCTACTTGTGCTTTTTTCTTCTTGTGGCTGCGTTACAAACAGGAGATGGATATGCTAAAGAGTACCTGTTACCATAGTAAGTATCATTCCATACTCTGACCTGCTTATGTGCTTTGCTTCACTTTTGCATCTTTGTTTACTAAGGGCTTTTTTGTTGGTTTTGCTGTTTTGATTTAAAGCAGAATGTTTTTCAGTTGATGCTGATTTCTTTAGTCCTTGAGTTCATGAAATCCTAGGTAGTTACAGACCTCATGTTAAAATGTGCCCCCTCTCCAAAAGCACCTGTGGAAGTGACATTATGTGTTTCCATATCTGTGTGTCCGATCCCTCAGTTTGAAAAGGAATAGTCTGAAGTTGTCTTTCAGGTGAGCTGAAACAGGTCCAGGAGTTCCTGCCCCAACACTTTGCTGCTGCCTGCACAGCTTGGGCCTGGGGATGAAATGGCAGGCAGTTCCTTGTCTATTCCATGGCAGGAGTGTTGCCACTGACAGGGATGTAAACTTCCCCAGCAGAGTTCTGCACAGAGTGGATGAGGAACTGCTCCTATGTTATATACATCAGCTATGGGGAAATGCAAATTCCAGCCAAGGAATAACAGCAAGTACTTGGTGGCAGCAACTTCTGAAGCTGTTCAAGCTAAATCTGCAGAGCTACCTTAGATTATGCTGTAAAGCAACAAGGGCGTTTGGCCCCCTCCGTTTGTACGTCCTGTTATTTCCCAAAGTCAGTGTGTTTGTCACAGATACCAAAGTCAAACTACATCATAGACACCTCTAAAACCTGAAAATTCTTTTCAGCTGAGAATTGTGCTCCACAACCTCTTGTAGTCTGATAAGTTTTTCAGGACAAACATACAAAGCTCATTTTAAAGAGTTCCTGGAAGCTCACTCCATGACAACTTTGGTTGGCAGAAGTTCTGTTGAATGACAGTGTTCAGCCACTGCTGCTTAACCTTTCCTTCATCATATTGGTTCTATTTCAATGAAGTCAGAGAAGTGTGTTGTGTTTAACTCAGTTACAGCCCAGTGTGTATGTTTGTCCACATGTTTATGTTGGGGGAAAAAAACCCCATAAAGCCTTTATTTTCATAACCAATGTGAATTGTAAACACACACCACTATTACTGTATTTACATGAATTTACTTAAGTAATAATGAAGTAAATTCTTATGCCACAGTAGCTCTGAAGGGAGACTGTGGATGTAGGCATGATTATTCTAAAAAGCCTAACAGTTTGAGGTTCTGCTGAGTTCTTAAACTGTACATAGATTTTGCAGCAAGATTTCTTCTCAAACCTTCCCAGTTATGCCACTGAAATCCATCAAGTGGGATAGCAAGGCATTAACCTATTGTGTGCCTTCTTTATCCAATGTGGGCTTTGTAAAGCTCCCTAATTCTGGTCAAATACCACCCTTAGGGACAGAAAAAGATGTTTGCCTTGGTCCAGCGTAATGTTAATCCCTGTGGTAAAGATGATGGTAATTTGACAAACTGGGAAGGATGGCAGTCCTGGATTTTAATGAGTTATGAAACTGCTTGTATCTATCCAGTGCTTAGGGCAGCTGGCAAATGCTGTTGGAATGCCTGTGCCTTCCTATTCTGAAATTCTTAATTAAGAAATCAGAAGTTCTGATTAAGAAATTTAGATTTTCAAGTCTCTTTAAAAATTAGTTTAAAACTTTCTTTTAAACTTCTTTTAAACTGACTGACAATCTAATATTGGTGCCTGTTCTAAAGATCAGGCCAGGTAATGAACAGAACAGACTATTGCAGTTGGAAGGGACCAACAAGCACCATCTAGTCCAACTGCCTGCCCCGCTCAGGGCTGGCCAAAAGTTACAGCAGGCTGTTAAGGGCATTTTCCAAATGCCTCTTAACCTCGGCCAGGCTTGGGGCATGGAGCCACCTCTCTGGGAAGCCTGACCACCCTATTGGGAAAGAAATGCTTCCTGAAGTCCAGTCTGACCCTCCCCTGACACGGCTTTGAGCCATTGCCATGTGTCCTGGCACTGGGTACCAGGGAGAAGAGCTCAGCGGTGCTTTCAGTGAATTCCTGACACGTCCCATGAAATCCCAGGAGAGTGTTGTGGTAGTGCACAGTTGTAGGTGGGGCTGTGTCTCAGAGCTGTACGGGTTAAACTAGAGCTTCAAGAGGCAGCCTGTAATGTACATAACTGCTTTCTCTTTTCTACTGTTTTAAATCCTGCCTGCATTATAACTTTTAAACTGCTAACTTGTGCATTCGGAGTGTTTGGCACTGAATACTAGTGTGTTTGGTTTACTTAACCTATTACAAATTCATGGTGCTCTGGGCAAAACTTGTTGGGTTTCAGAACAGAGCTCTCCAAGATATATTAGAAGATTATTAATCCCATCTGGCAGAACTCAAAAGAACACTCACTGTGGTTTCCATAGGAAGAATGGGGAAGTACCAAGAATTTTCTGTATTGTGGAAGCCTTGTGAACATTATTTTAAAAGGGGAAAAACCCAGTTGCCTTTCTTTTGTGCCTTACCATGAGTATGGCCTGGATTTTGGTCTGAATTCCTCCTCACATAACATTGGGGGGGAATGTGTCTGCCACAGCCAAGAAGATGTTTCTCAGCAGTGGTGAACAAGGACAGTGCCACAGTGTAGGCAGCAGTGGTTAAAGCTCGCCCTTGGACACAGGGTGATCACTACAGTTTTTATTCACCTCTATATGGGGTGAGTTTTGCTGTTAGACATCACATACAATTAAAATCCCCACACTGCTGTTGGCACAACCTGCTGAGCTCACTGGATTTGATAAGCTACGTGGATTTGACTGGTCAGAACCCGTAATATACACTTGTATCTTGCAAACAAAGTGAAGCCTTTGTGCTAGCAAATGCTACTCTGAAGCCACATCTGTTAGATCTCATGGAGGAACGTGATGAAAATCCAAGCCCTGTGATTAAATGTTGGCAAGCCACCAGTTAGAAATTAATGGATTTGCATGTATTGGATCAGTGCAAGCCAGCAGTTAGTTGCATCCGACCAAAACACAATAAGAATCAAGATGTGGCACTTGATGACACTCTCTCCAATGTCACTGAAAGCCGTAGATTTAATTCCTGCTCCCTGTGCTAAAATCTCACACCGCTTGCCAGTGTTACAAATAAGACATCTAAGAAGTCTGGACTGGTGCTTTCTTGCTGGTTTACGCCCCCGTGATGGAATTCAGCTTTAGCTGTTCTGTGGTAAGAAGCTTAAAACCAAACAAACTTTGAATATCTTATTTCTCTCTCTCTGTGCCCAAAAACTGAAAGAGAACAGAGCTATTGGCAAGGCTTTTGTGCAGAGTAGTACTGCAGAGTGCTGGCCGTGCCTCACTGCCTCCGTTCCAGGGACGCTTGTGCCCACTAACCGTGTCCTTGTCTGTCCGCCCACCAGAGACACAGCAGGACCAGACTTACAAAGATGACAGTGACGCTGCAACTTTCAAGCAAACCCTCCCAGATCTCACCCCTGATGAGCCTTCAGAAGCACTCGGCTTCCCTCCCTTGGGGAAGGAGGAAGGGAGATGTGATGAAGATGTGCCCAAAAGCCCGACAGAACCACCTGCGGTGGAAAACAAGGAGCCCCGTCCTGCAGCCGCCGAGGAGCCGGTAACACCGACGGCCGAGGAGGGGCCGGCAGCTGACGCAGGCAGCGACGAATCCCCGGGGAAGTCCCCATCGAAAAAGAAAAAGAAGTTTCGCACTCCTTCCTTCCTGAAGAAGAGCAAAAAGAAGAGTGACTCCTAAAGGCCAAAACGCACTGCAGAAACACTGTCATGTTTTAAAAACCATTAACCACTAGAATGTACCAGATCCTACCCAGTGTTTTGTCTTATTATGTAAATGAATGCAACAAGTAATCCAACCAGCCCCTCCAGGTACAGCTTCATTGTCTAAGGTTATCACCGAAACTCCTGTCGAAAGAGGTGCTAATCCTGTGCCACAGCACAGGATCATCAGCAGCTGCCACAGATCTGATCCCTAAGCTGTGATCAAATGGAAACGACTTCCCTGGGGAAGCCGTTTGATCGCTGTCTTTCATTTAAAGCCCGCACTGCTTTCTAAAGAAGGAAAAAATCCCCAGTTAAAAATAAACCACGCCTTGCTTACCCCAAGAAGTGTTCCTTTCCAATACTCTGGTCCAAGTCACAAGTAAGTTTCACCTTAAATCTTGACTTTCAGAGCGGAGGCTTTTGCCGTGATGTTGGCAAACGGGGAGGGTTCTTGAACTGACGCGTAACCTTCTGCGAGCTTGTGGTCACAGACCCCATTGTAGTCACGCTTCCAGGCTGTCCCCTCTCTTCTCTCTCCCCTCTGACTCCTCTCACAGAATGAAGGTGTTTTTCACTTTGGTTTTATTTTATAACTGGCTTGTGAAATCATCGTTGTGTCGGGCTGAAGTCACTGGTGTGTTCTGCTCATGGTGTGCGTTGGAAGAGCCCCATCTCTCTTGTTTTTATTTCTAGTGAACACGGGCTAAGGGCAACCTGTCTTTCACTCTTGCCTCTTGAAGAATCAGTTGTAGGTAATTTGACTGTTAAAAAAAGGCTAAAAGAATGTCTGTACTAAAAGTGTGAGGAGTTTTCTGGCAGGCAGTTGTATTTCAGGCCTTAGTGCAGAGGTTTTCCCCCTCCTGGAAGGCCCCGGGTGCAGGTTGCCCACCTGCTGCGAGCCCCCTCCCCGGCCGCCTGTGCTGTCCCTCCCCAGGACAAAAATGTAAATGCATTATGCTGATTAATTAACCTTTTTTATATTAAGCCTTTTCACTCACAAAACCTGACATTTCTCCAACGCGTTTTGTTGTTGCCAGCAGCAAAGCCCAGAAGTCCCCACTAACACTGAAGGTGTACTGTCCCAGTTGGCCAGCGACACGTGTGGCATGGTAGGGATCCCTTTCCCTGCCCAGCTCGCTCGTTTCCAGCTCTTGCCGTGCTCGTCTGTCACTAACCAACCGTAGCGTAACACCAGGTGTGCAGAGCTCGCGGGACCGGGCCCCGCTCGTGGTGTTCCTGGCTGTGCCACAGCACTGAGCGCCGTGCGGGGAGGCGCGGATGGCCGGGACGTGTGCGGAGTGAAGGGCAGCGCGGATGTGAGCGAGGGGCTGAGCCGGGCCGGGGGCCGGCGGGCAGCGGGGCCGAGCGCGGCGGGAAGGTGCCAGGCGGGCAGCGAGTGTGTGAGGCAGCGGCGGAGGGGCCGGGGCACAGGCGGGACACCCCGGCCTCAGCTTGTGCGTTCCCGTGTGTGTCCTCTGCACAACTCTCACTTGGCTAAATCGTGGTTTATGGCAGGGCCGTAATTAGCTGACTAATTGCTGTCCGTTTCAGTTGAGTGGAGCCCCTCCATTTCCCCCGAGCACATATGCAATGACCCTTCATTTCTTATTTTGTAGTCTGTTCTTTTAACTCTTTGTACGACGCTATGAAATGTAGTCACGTTCGGTATGGTTACACACCTGGGGCTGCACTCCAGCCCTGTGTTTTTCTTTCTTTCTTGTATCATTAAGTTCTACTCATAAATAAAACACTTTAAAAAAAAAACAAAACCCAACACAAAAGTCTTTTCCTGCTCTGCTTCCAAAACCTGCAGTTTTATTCTATATCTGTGGCCTGTTGAAGCCATTTCATTATCTTCTAATGACAAAGGTGGTGATGAACGCTGGCTCTAATCTCTGCTCAGACAGTGTTCCTGCTGCTGCTGAGGGCAGCCTTCCCCCGAGCCCACAGGGGGAAACTGTGTCTGCCCCAGCTTTGGACTCACCATGCTCGGGCAGCAAAACATCACAGAGTGGTAGAAATACACAGTGTCTCAACTTTTGTGTATTAAAACCGGTTTCCCTGGAGCTCTGGGCCTGTAGGAGTCTGGTTTGATGGGAGTGTTTAAGGCAGTTGGTAACAGCTTTGGTGGGGTTGGGTGAGAGGGGTAGAGGAGCTCTGGCTTTGTTCTGTGCTGGCCCAGACCCTCCTTTCCCAGAGCCCCGCGGCTGTTCCTCCAGGGGGGCTCATGCTGCTGTGGAAGGGAGCAGCACAGAGGAGAGCTGTGTGTGTGCTGTGGTGTCAGCAGCACCTGATGGGGCAGGGGGACTGTGCTGAGTCCTGGCTGTCACCCCACTCTCTGCTCCTCACGTGATCTTAACCGTTTACTCAACAGCTTTGGGTTGTGTTGTTTTCCTGTTTGTAAGAGCCAAGTTGGCTGGGGGCGAATCATAAACAGCTGCTGGGGTGGGCTGCAAGGAACCTGACAGCTCTTGTTACTGCAAACAGCCATCACCTCTCCCTGCCCAACCAAAATCTTCCTCTTCCAGCAGCAGAGTCATGTGGAAGTCTTAGGGAATCGCTGGTACTTCTGTGGTTGTTTCTACTCCTCCTTGGTCCTCTGTTTTACAGCCCCAAGTAAAAGGAAGGGGAGGAGGAAGCAAACTCCACAGAGCGTGAAGCAAACCTCAGCCCCTGCCAGCCAGTACACTGCAAAGGAAGCGAGAGGGAGACCGTCAGCGGGTGTTGTCCAGTGTAGAGGTTAGAGCCTTTTAATACTCAAAAGTTCTTTATTGCACATGGACTGTCCCAAAAATTGTATTACTGTGGGCTGCAGCTTCAGGAGAAAGAGGGAACCAGTTACCCCACCACAAGAAACCTTCATTGCACCTCCTCCTGCTTACTCAGTGCCAGGATGGCTCTGGGGCAGGTACTGTCAGTCCCTACAAAGGCCAAAAATCTGCCCCTGGAGCAGCTGTGAGGGGCCCACGCTACTGCCAAGACAGCTCCATGTCTCTCAAAGGACCCCAGGGGCCTGTGGAAACCCAGAACAAGGCTGTTTGTTGGCAAAGATGGGAAGGGGCAGGAGGCCACACTCACCTGTGGAGGCCAGGACAGGCCCCAGGGCTCGGGCCAGGGCCCCCAGGCTCCTCAGGATCCCCATCACACGTCCCTTCTGGCCGGCAGCACCTGTGGGAGCAGACAGCCTGGGCTCAGGTGCAGCCTTGTTCTCTTGGAGGCATTTCCCACGTGCATCTTCCACTTTCGTTTCCCCCTCCTGCCCAAGCTCCCCTGATTTTCCCTCCACTGAGCTGAGGGGGAAAGGCTTCACTGGCCTGTCAGCAGAGCTCCTCTGTGGGCAACCCCCTGCCCAAAAAGCCAACAGCAGCGGGCTGTACACTGTACTGCAGCTGTGCTGAGGTGGCACCAGGTGTGTAAGCAACAGCGAGCAGCATACCTGTGCCAGGCCTGAGCACAGCCTGGCCCTGGTGCCTCAGCAAGCCCCCACAGCTGCAGGCAGAGCCGTGGTGTCCATGGCTGGCAGCATGGCTACAGCAGCTTTACGTGCTTACAACCAACCTGAGCC
Source organism: Urocolius indicus (assembly GCA_013401255.1). Classification (NCBI taxonomy): domain Eukaryota; kingdom Metazoa; phylum Chordata; class Aves; order Coliiformes; family Coliidae; genus Urocolius; species Urocolius indicus. The sequence goes on along the minus strand of WBNH01011496.1, from coordinate 97,261 downwards.
ACAACCCCAGAAGGGTTCAGAGGGCTCCCCACAAGGACTTTTCTAAGGGAGTAGGAAGAAATGCTTTTGCTGCTGTCTGCCATGGCCGCTGTCTCTCCTCTGCTCAGCACTGGTTGGGGCCTGAGCCCATGGCTGTCCTTGCCTGCTCTTCCTCAGTCATAACCAGAAACGTTTCAACTTTCCCCAGTACAAACTTCAGGGCGATGCTGGGGGTGGCTCAAAAACTGCTGCTGGTTTTTACCATTTTACCATTATAGAGGGCTGACAGATCACAAGGAAGAACAAGCCCATTGGCGTTTTCCTCTGCTCCCCACACCAGGCTGAATTCCCCAGCCCCAGGCTCCTCTCCCCAGCAGCCCCTGTCCCTTTCTCCTCTATGGGAGGGGGCAGGGTCCTGCAGCCCCCGGGCTGCTGGCACCCAAGAGGGCTCTGTCCCTGGCCTTGACCTTACTCCCACAGTGGGGGTTATGGCTTCAGGGCTACAGCTGGGCACCGAGGAGCAGCAGGTGGCTGTGACAACATTCCTGCTGTTCTTGCTAATGCATTTGAGGGAAAGAGGCCTTTTGTAAAACCAAGCCCGCAGGCAGAGGCACGGGTCTGACACTGGGCTCTGAGGGAGACCTACAGCATGAGCATTACTGTTGCTGCAGCTGAGATCAGTTCTGTGTTAGAGCCAAGGCTGTACAAAGGTCAGTTACGTGGCTGAGGGCTGCTGCTTGCTGCAGGACACACTCACCATAGCCTGACACCACTGCTGACAAACACGGGATGACAATGGCTGCAGCTGGAAAAATCCACCAGAGAGACTGTCAGTGAACAGCAGAGCTCAACGCAGTGACAAGAGCAGTGAAGAAAAACATGTGCCCCAAACTCCTCACTGCTGCCGAGAAACAGGCAAAGGTCTGGGCCACTGCCCCTGTAATCAATCACCAGCCTTAACCCACTGCAGCAGTGGCAACACCCCCTCCCAGCCCACCCCAGGAAGAGCCCCGAGCAGCTGTGTCACAGGGCTGTCAGTGCCAGCCCCGGGAAGGGGGCTCAGGTCACAGCAGCCAGCTGGGAGCCTTCCACAGCCCTGCGGGTGTCAGGTGGGGCAGGGAACAGACAGGGAGGCAGCTGTGTGCAGGCACACTGTCCCCAGCTGTGTGGCTTCACCCCACTCATGGCTGGGAGAGGCAGCAATGTTCTGTCTCAGGAATAAGACAGTCAAGTCCAAGGAGAGGAGGTTACACAATTTTTGGACACAGAAACCCAGAGCTGTTCAGCAACCACTGCCCTCTTACCGAAACTGGGGCCTCTGCTGCCAAGAAGGAAATGCTTTAAGCATACAAAGCAGAATCTTGTCTGGAAAGGACAATCGGCGGAGAGGAGCAACAGACACGTGGCCTTAACTGCAGGCACCTGCGCTCCTGGGGCAGAGGGAGCAAGAGATTCCCCCCTAGAGGCATTTCTGGATGGCTTAACTGGGGAAGAGATGGAGGCTTTGGCCCAGCTGTCGAGCCCAGGAAGAGGAGGCTCCTGATTCTGAAGCAGTTAGACAAAGTGAACATCTCCTCTCACAGAGGCTGAGGGCTTTAAAAAGCAACTTAACCTGAAGATAACATGTAAGTTTTGAAACTTGTCAAACACACACACACACAGCTGTCCCTGAACAAACAACCTACTACACAGAGGCATTTTCATAATTGTCATATTTGAAGCTTCTTAACAACAGTGAGCAGCACAGGGAATGCCTGAAATCACTTTTTAGAGAGGCACCAGCACCGAATCACAGAATATTAAGGGTTGGAAGGGACCTCAAAAGATCATCCAGTCCAACGCCCCTGCCAGACCAGGACCATCTAGAGTAGGTCACTCAGGAATTCATCCAGGTGCGTTTTGAATGTCCCCAGAGAAGGAGACTCCACAACCCACCTGGGCAGCCCCTTCCAGTGCTCCCTCACCTCAAAAGTGAAGAAATTCTTCCTTGTATTTCTTTGGAACCTTTTGTGTTCCAGTTTATACACATTGTCCCTTGTCCTGTCATTGGCCATCACGGAGAACAGCCTGGCTCCATCCTCCTGACGCTTGCACTGTATGTACTTGTAAACATTAATGAGGTCACCCTTCAGTCCCTTTCCCCAGGACCCCAGCTCCCTCAGCCTTTCACCATGAGGGAGATGCTCCACTCCCTCATCTTGGTGGCCCTGTGCTGAACTCTCTCCAGCAGCTCCCAGTCCTTCTGGAACTGAGGGACCCAGAACTGGGCACAATATTCCAGATGCGGTCTCACGAGGGCAGAGTAGAGGAGGAAGAACCTCTCTTGACCTACTGCCCACAGCCCTTCTAATCCACCCCAGGATGCCATTGGCCTTCTTGGCCACGAAGGCACATTGCTGGCTCATGCTCATCCTGCTGTCCACCTCCTGGTCCCTTTCCTCTACACTGCTCTCTAAGAGTTCATTCCCCAACCTGTACTGGCACATGGGGTGATTCTTTCTCAGATGCAAGACTCTACACTTGCCCTTGTTGAATTTCATTTGATTTCTGTCTGCCCAACTCTCCAGCCTGTCCAGGTCTGGTTGAATGGCAGCTCAGCCTTCTGGTGTGTCAGCCACTCCCTCCAGTTTAGTATCATCAGCAAACTTGCTGACAGTGCCTCTGTTCCCTCATCAAGGTCATTAATGAATATATTGAACAGTACTGGTCCCAGCACCGACCCCTGAGGGACTCCACTAGACACAGGCCTCCAACTAGACCCTGCTTCATGGATCACCACTCTCTGCCTTCGTCCCTCCAACCAGTTAACAATCCACCTCACTACCTGATCATCCAGCCCACACTTTCTCAGTTTTGCTGCCAGGATGCTGTGGGAGATGGTGTCAAATGCAGATAAATCCCACTCCATTGAAAATTACTTCCCTGAATAACAGCTTAGGTTGACAGAATATTAGTTATGCAAAGGCTTAAACCTCTTTTCAAGCCATCCTCACTTCTCAGGAGCCAGAGGTGGAGTTTTGCTGGTGCTTGAGCATGCAGCACTGACCCAACCTCAGAGCCTGCGAGTCCCTTGAGCCTGGTGCCCAGCAAATAACACAGCCACCACGGAAACAGAGGCATGTTCTTTCTATTCACCCAATAGCTCAGTAAAACAAGGTTTTGCTTCTAGGTCTGATAAAAAGGGGTGGGGGGGAAAGAGCTTTCCCAGTGAGACAGAACAAGAGCACTGGGGATGCTTCCCAGTAGCACCACAGAGATTTCCTGGGACATAAAGAGCACTGGAAAAAAAGCAGACACTACTTCTTTCATATTCTATGAACAGAAACATCAGCTTGCTGTCACTTATAGTTTGAAATGAGAAGTGCATCTTTTTTAAAAGGGTGGATAAACACGTGAGGAGCAGCTCACCGAAGGAGTAGAGCAGCAGCCCGGCCCCCAGCAGCGGCACACTGGGAGCCCATCCAATCGTCAGGAAAGCCGGGATCAGCAGCAGCACAGCCTGCAAATGAACAGCCCAGTTACAGTCAGGCTCTGCTTGTTAGAGCCTAACTCCAGCTGTCCTGCCAGTTCCCTTCTGCTGGTGGGACGTGTCAGAAGCAGAAAGCCTTTTATTCCCAAGTAGACCTTTCAAATCCACCTGGCTGGCCACACATCAGCACATTTCCTGTGTCCCTTCCCTGTCTCAGGCCGGAGTCACACGCTGTTGTTATCCCACCGCCCATTTCCCACAGGTGAGGAAAAGCTGACTTGCAGAGTTCTCTCGTGATCTGCTGGATTTTGGTGATTTTTTTCTCTTCTGTGTTGAGCTGGATAGAAACCTAGCTTTAACTCCATCTCCTGTGCTGGCACAAGATTGCTCACAGTCTTGTGTGCAACAACACTAGAGCTCCTCTGCTTTTGCTCAGCAGTGGTGACTGATTTTATCTTTAGCTTTCAGAGTCCATGCGTCTGGACCCAAGAATAAACAGGGGCAAACATGGCATTTGAAAATCAAACCCAGAAAGAAAAAACATTCTCCATCTCCTCCAAGAGCCTGGACTTCAGTTCCCTGGTGACCCCTCTCTCCCTCACACACAGAGCTTTCGCAGCAAAGACTGGTCAGTTACGGTCTGCTGCCTGTTTCATGAAAGAAAGTGTTCACTCCCACCCAACACCTTCTTTTGAAGATTCAGTTATAAAGGAGTTCCTGTAATCACTGTGCTGAGAAAGACCACATCTGCATGAGCTGGTCCCAAACAAATTGCCAGAACAACTTCAGCACAAGGGGCAGGTCCCGCCAGAGCCGCACAAAGGAGCGCTCCAAGGCAAGTGACCGGCCGAGGCAGCGTTCTGAGGTAACTACACTTGGTGCAAGGCCGAGGAAGGAGTATCAGAACTCATGGGGCAAACGGCAGATTGCAGATGCTGCAGAGCAGCGGCAGCAGCCCCAGCAAGCGGGCAGAGAGCCGGCAGAGAGCCCATGCGGAGGGTGAGCTTTCCTTCACGGGAAACGCTGCCTCTGCGAGCCCAGCAGCTGCAGTTCACTTCTGCCTGCGGGGGAGCAGGGGGAGATGGTTTCAGCAGCACAAATAAGTTTAAGAAAAGCTGAGTCAGTGCACTGGAATGCAGTGCAGTTTGATAATCTCTTTTTTACCCTCACACTTGAAATTACACTGACCTCAATGCATAATAAATTACTGGAGGCTCTAACAGTCCAAGCACACCTACTACCAAGCAGCCAACAAAAGTACAGAAACACTTGAAACCTTTTAGTTCCACACCAAATGTAAGTGACAAGACACAGCTACTTGTGCCATGGCTGTGTAAGCAATAGGAAGAGCAGCAGCAGCACCTCTGTAAAGGCAGAGGCAAAGCACAGAACCGTGCAGCTCCACCGGCAAAGCTTCGGCCTGAGTGCTGGTACCTGCCTGTTACACCTAATGCTGGTGATTCACAAAGCAAAAAGTGGAGGAACAATCTACCTCCCCCGGCCCACCAGGGAAATAAACTGTAGGCAAGGCCTGTTAGACATGGAGATAGACAGACTGTGTCCCTGAAAATAATTTGCCAGAGAGAGAGTCAGAGGTGAGCTCTGAAGCTGCTCCAGTAGTTTCATTGTCTGCTCTGCAAGAGAAATCACTGAAACAAAGCACCACCTTCACAGCACTTTACGTACCCTGCAGTCAGACACTCCCTTCTCATCCGTACTGCAGTCATAGATGAGGAACAGCCACGTTTCAGTAATACTGTAGCTGATAGGGTCAGACAGGGCTTGAACATTCCAGAGTTTAGTTAGACTGGTAACTGCCCAACAGCCAAGGTCTTGAGAAGTCATTCAGCTGGGTCAACGAGGCTGAAAGCTCTTTGGATTTGACATGTACAGTTAGAGCCTCCAAGTGCCCTTCATTGCACTTCAGACTGAAAATCAACATATCAGATTGGTGAGGGAAAAGAAAAAAGAAATATCTATTTTTTTTTTACCCTTTTTACAGCTCTGATCTCATTTCCTGGCTTGATTCGGCGAGCGTAGCCTCCCTGGATCACAGCCATGGTTATTCCAATAAAGAAAAACATCTTGCCCTGCTGCATGCTGGAAGGGAGGCAGAAACACAGATTATGGAGTCACGCACCGAGCATTCCACCCAGGGATTCACAGGCTCCATCCACACCCTTTCCTGAACAAGAGGGAGAAAATGCTTTTTGGTGCTCGCATGAGCAGTGCAAAGTGTTTCATTCGTTTCCATGGCAGGCAGGCAGCAAGGTCCCAAACCTCTGAGGTCCTGGGACAGCTGCTGGCCAAAGCTGAGATCAGCTCTAGAAGTCCTGTGGTGGAGTTCAGCTGCTTCTAGGGTGGCCCAAGATGAGTCAGCACATCAGTCCCCCTGTGCTGTGGAAGTCTGTGCTGCTGCCATTCCACCGCTCATGCCAAGTTTGGTTAACATCATCAAGGCACAACGCGGGCACTGCCACAGTGGTGATCAGAGAGCTGCAATCACTCCCTCCACCCTTAAATATTTCTTCAAGTGTCCCTTTCTCCTCTCTTATCTACTAAGCTATGTGGATATTCTCAGCTGAAAGTTCTCACCTCTGTAACAAGCTTGTTTGAACTCGGCCTGTACTGTTGGCATCAAGCTGTGTATCCCACTACCAGGCCATCCCGACAGGACTGTGCAGAAGCAACCTCCATGCACTAGAAAACCTTTCCTTAAGGCACACACATTACTTAAACCACGCACTGTTAGGAAAGACAGATAGGGAAAGATGGGACAAACCCCTGAGAATTACTCAAAGGGAAGGACACACACGAGGAATGAAGCTGCAAGGTCATGCTCCTGGCTGGAAACCTTCCTATATGAGCTGGCAGGAAGAGGGTTTCAAGCTGGTCTGCTGTTAGTGGATTCTGTTCTCTTTCTTCTCTAGTGTTTGACTAAAGGAAATCAAACCCTCTGATGTAATGACTGTACACTGCCTGCAATGCAGAACTCCGATGAGCAAATACAATCACATGGCTGTCCCTCCAGCCTGGGCCTTTTCTGAGCTTCAAGATTTGTCCTGATACTGAAGAACTCTTCTGGGCAAAAATAAAAGGTTTTATTATCATCAATACAATGAGCCCAGCTATACATATTGCAGGAGCTTTAATTTAATCTTGTGTACTGATCTGCTCTAGTTAATAGACATGTAGATGATTTCCTTGCACCATAAACACTGCCTATGTTTTCATAATTCCTTCCCACAAAGCCCAAGTGTGACTGAACACAGTGGCTGCTTTCTGGGTGTTTTTACTAACTTCATCAAGCCTCTCTTGAGAAGAAATGAAGAGACCTGAAATGAAGATTTGGGAAAATATCCTAGACAAAACACACAACGTTTCTCTTCTGAGTGCACTATACCTGCTGAACTGGAATCTCTGGTGAGTGAGAAAACTCAGCGTGTACTCCAAGCCCGAGAACAGGAAGAGGTACAGGAAATAAACCAGGCCCAAGGTTTTGAGGTTCTGGAGATCTAAACAAACAAACAAACAAACAAACACCAAAAGGAAGAGAGAAAAACAAAATCTCTTGAGAATACAACAGTAGTAGAGCAACTAAAATGATTCCTCCCTTCTTCTGAGGGGTGCCAAAAAGACTAATCGGTCATCACTCTCTGGGCCACTCTGGTTTCACTCGTCCCGTCCAGCCCCTCTGCCTCACACTCACAGCCCCACCCACACCAGCATTCATTTGCCTATCTCATTTATTTATTTGAATCACTACCTGTGTTCCACCTAATACCCCAGTGCTGCTCTCAGGATGCTGCTGGCTCAAGCACAGGATCCCTTTTCCTAAGCTACAACTGGTCTCTTGACTAATAAAGGCCTTACTGATATAAATACATAAAAATATACTACCTGATCTATAAATCCTTTGCTCGTTTTCCTGCTAATGCAGGATTTAACAGGTTTGCTCCATGGTGGCAAACATTTCTCTGTTCCTGTTTCAGCAGCAAGGAGGACTGAATGGGAAGTTGCTGTAGCAGGCAAACACTCATTTCTTTTCTATGACTTAAGTAATTTCCTATAGAGCAATGGCCATCTGAAGTCCCACATCTCCACAGCCTGAACTGAGAAAGAAAATTCCAGCCTGAGGTTTCCTGGTTTGCAGCTTGACTAAGCAAACTCACATCTCCTTTATTCATGCCTTGATCTGTCTTGTCCAACCACTGCACTTACTACAGCCTACCCCTTGCTGCAGCCTGAAGAAAAAGCAAGCAGCGAGTGGGAAAACTTCAAAACACTGATCTCTGAAACCTTCCTTTGGGAATAACAGGACCAGTGTCCAAGGGACTTGTAATTTGCTGGTCCTAAGTTAGTAAGGTGGGTTTCAAATGAATGAACAAGCCGGCTCTGAAATTATGTGAGTGAAGTTTTCACTTAGAAACCACTGCCACATATGAAAAGACATACAGTGTTCATACAAAAAGCCAGCTAACACTTACTGTCCTCTGAAGGGGATTCCTTTCCTCGGGTGACGGCAGAGAACTGAAATAAAGCCAAAGGACTGAGCAAGTCGAGTGCTGCCTGAAATCCAGACGTCACAGAAGAGACCTGATGAGAGAAAGAAGAGGCTTCTTTAAAAACCTGGTGTAATAACTACTGCAAGGAACTGGCAGTAACCACCTGATGTCTTTCTACACCTACACAAGTTATCTGAGGTGCAACAAGGCAACTGGCATTGAGGTCTGGGTGACTGCCAATAACAGCCCAGACTTTCTGAACACAGAACTGTCTCCAGCACTACAGCAGCTTTCACTGAAGACAGAAAACAGATTCTTCTCTGGGTTCTTAAAAAGCAGGAAAGGCTCATTATCTACAGCCTTGAAGATGGCTTTATTGGGTTCACCTTTTGCATCATCCCTCATGTCCCAAGAACATGTACTGGGACGATAAAAGCCCATCTGCCTGCAAGCTCATGGGAAGCTGGGGATTTGCTTGTGTGCTACAACTCAGAGCAGAACATGTAGCACATCAAATGACACTCTGTTCTGGTACTGGTGGTTGTTTTAGCCAGCCAGTGACACCTCCTGGGGAGGAAAAGGAAAATATCATTTTTAGAGATATTCTTTGGACGTGTTTTAGTGAGATTTCTAGAGAGATTCTTCCCAGCCACATTGTGTGGCCTTTTAAAGAGGAAAATCTATTCTGTAGCACTTCTGGTTCTTGTACTCCATACATCCCAACCTAACTATGTACCTCGTGGCACACTCTCCCTGCCTCTCATCAGCAGGTGCTTGGAGATGCTTATTCTATCATCTGTAGAGAATGTAATGGTTTAGTTGCTTTATTTTTTATTCTAAAGGTACAGAAAATTAAAGAAAATACCAAAGAATCATGTCTAAATTCTTAAGGAAACAGTTGAGAATTTAGACTGTCACTTTGCATGACAGTCACAGGAAGAGATAAGACAGACTCAAGAATTCCAAGTAGTCAGGATCAGTGTTTCACATCTTCAAAGCACTGCAGACTTTATCTGATGAACTTCCTTCTCTCCCCAGATAGCAAGGCAGAGCTATTACTCCCTTGAGGACAGTGATTAAAGGGCAAAATATCAGTGGAACTTATTTGTTGCCTGACTTGAGGGCTTACGTGGACTGGATTTAATAAAGCCACAAACACATCAGCCTCCGATTTGGTATTGACATGACCGCTGCTGTGGTCTGACAGGCAGAGCTGCTGAGTATCTCACAGCCCACGAGGCTCAGGACAACAACCAGGTCACTGTACCAGGCTGGTTTCCTATAAAGCCATAAAAGCTGCTGATCCACATAGAGCAAACTGGAGTATTTATTTCCCCTGCCACCGCACTGTGTTGCAGTGAGTAAACAGACACTCCCATGAAGCAGTTTCCTCGTGCTTTTAAAAGGTCTGTAAGAGGATTTCCTGAAGTTGGCTTGTAGCAATCCTCAGTTCCTGCATTTGCTGGCACGGTGGTGTTTGTACTACAGCATGGAGAGAGAGATAACAAGCAACTCTCCTCAAGCATGTTTGCTAGTAATAAAAAACCCTGTAGCTTGTACCTGTTTAGAATTATTATCCATGCCAAGGTGCCAAGCTGCTTCATTCCACAAGGCTGATTTTAGTTTGGTCCAGATGATATACGTGATATATACACGTTTAAAATATCAGGTGGTTTATGAAATATATGCATTAGATTTAAAATATGTGTATATATATGTGTGTATATAAGTTTATTTTAATTTCTGCCATCTGTGCCCAGGAAGCAGTGGTCTGGAAGTGATTTCCTCCATTGACCTATAATGAAAACATTGTCCTGAAACTGTTTCACCACCCCAAACAGCGAAGTATACACTGGCAATTCAAGCCCAGGTCAGCAGCTGTATGGAGCAGAGATTCTTTGCAGGTTTGAAGTTTGCCATGTCTAACTTGTGTTTCATTTCTATGCCTATGCTCAATTTTTACTCCATGACCCCAAAAGTCACCTTGAATTGGGGGTTTTTACACAGTGTCTTTGTTTACTCTGTTTTCCTTTGATGCAGAAAGTAACGTGTCTTGAAGGCAGTGAGCTGGGTCGAAATCAGGAATGCACCTGGGCCTTCCAAGCTCCAGCCCTCACCTTCAAATCAGACACTGTTCACTGCTGCACAGAGCAAAAGCCTTTTTTTTCCCCCCTCAGCCTGCTAGTGGTGCTGCACAGCCCTGCATCAGTCCTTACACAGTTAGCTTACACCAGAGGCAGAGCAGCTGAAGAGCCTCCCTCCAGCTAGGCAGCCTTGCCCATGGCTAGCTTGGCTAGAAATTAACTCAAAAGTTATTAAAGGGGACAGATTCCACTAGAGATCTTTCTTTTCCTCCCTTCTCCCAAACAGGTCACAGGGGGAGCCTTTTTGGCTCTGAGAGGTACAGTTCTCTGGTCACTCCTCACCTGATGGACTTGTGGAGCAGTTGAGAGCAAGGGGAAGAAGGATATTGAAAATTCTGTTCTCTTTGGCTGAAAACTCCTCCTTCTTCTCCTCAGTCCCTCTCCACCATCCCCTTTCTACAAGTTAATTCCAACACTAAGTGCAATAGTACTGAGGACTCAGAGAAACAGGAGTATGATGACAGCACAGCTTATTTCCAGGAAGCAGATGTCTGATCCTGCTGGCACATTCTCCTACCGGTTGTCGTTATCATTTCCCCTCTTTTTATAGCTTTGTCCTTCCAACGCATCCAACTCCTGTACGCCAGGAGCACCTGCTCCAGTTCAGCCCAGCCAAGTTCCAGGAAGGCAGCCGATACATACCTGCCTTTCCCTGTCTTCCACAGGCCAAGAAAACTGCTCTACTCCCACTCAAAAAGTGGGAGGAATTACCCAAGGAAAGATCAAAGCAGCCTAATAAATGAAATCACAAATACCTTAGAAGCCATCAGTCATGTGGGCAGATGCAGCCTGAAAGGAGATGGCACAGATGCACCAACCCTGGTACCAATCACAAGAAGCTCACGCACAGACAAACCACTGCTCATCAGCAAGCAAACACCCTGTGCGTAGTGACCCTCACAGGCACCTATTAATCTACTTCACACAATCCCCACTGCTGCACAGACCCCAGAAAGCCCTCACACAATCCCCACTGCTGCACAGACCTGAAAAAGCCCTCACACAATCCCCATTGCTGCATAGACCCCAGAAAGCCCTCACACAATCCCCACTGCTGCACAGAGACCCCAAAAAGCCTTCACACAATC
>WBNH01011496.1:73257-85642 GCA_013401255.1 Urocolius indicus | reverse complement strand
CACCACATCTCCACTGCTGCACCGCCCCCCCCAAAACCTCACCACACCTCCACTGCTGCTGCATAGACCCGAAAAAGCCCTCACACAATCCCCATTGCTGCATAGACCCCAGAAAGCCCTCACACAATCCCCACTGCTGCACAGAGACCCCAAAAAGCCCTCACACAATCCCCACTGCTGCACAGAGACCCCAAAAAGCAAGGATAGAGCAGGATTTTCTTATCAAAATTCAGTGGTGTTGGCTAACACAGACTAGCTTATCAGAAGAACTCTCAAGAGGATAATAGAAGGGGGAGGGAGGTATTTAGTCATCACACAGCCCTTAAAAGGCACTGAAGCCATTTATTCCTCTACAGCAAAGGTGGAATTGCTTCCAGAACACAAATTTGCTCTACAGCACTTCCCTACATCAACGTGTTGCCACCACCCCAGAGCATGCAGCTCTAACCAAGAGCAGGATCTTATCTGGAATGGTTAGAAACAGCTAAATGGGAAAAGGCAACAGGTGACACATGGAAGAGCTCTTTAAAAAACTCAACAAAACAAAACCCCTCAAAGCCCAACTGACAAACTAGGTGTAGGGCTTGGGAAGATAATATGAGTGACCCATTTCACACAAGACACAACAACTTGCTGGAAAACACTCAGGGAAGTCTAAAGTCAGGAAAGATCCAATCCAACTGAAGGCCTCAAATCCAGTGCTTCACCTGAATTTGGTCTTTCCCCACTCCCAAAGGAGACTGCTCCAAGAGACTTCTGCTCACAGGTATCTTGGCCAGTGTCTGCCCACGTAACATTACATCAGAATGTTAACAAATGTGTGGCCCCACAAATTTAAACATTCACTGAGTTTTATCACACTCTGTGTAGATATTTTGTACCTGTGGAAGGCAGCACAGCTCACAGGTAACAGTCATTTGCTACTTGAGTGTTCAACATAAGCAAGCAAAGACAAGGCAATAGTTAAGAATTCTAACATATGCTGGCTAAATGAAAGCAAATCCAGTCTCTGATGCATTTGCTTTAACAATTCTGAAATTCAGCCCCAGGGAGTCCTTGAGTTTAACATTCACCCTCTCCCTCAAAGGTTCCCATTAGGTTTGGAGAAGTTTAACCAGAACACACCAAACCCAGCAATTAAGCAAGCAAGGTAACTACAAAGAATTCCTCTTGTGACACTGGGCTAGGGGGTGACACCATTATGCAACCACTTTGACACCAGCCTGAGTACTAATATTAAATCCCAGTCCCAGCAATGACCTAAATTCTTGAGATACTGGCTCAGTCCCTTTGTCACCGCTTCCAGTACTTCACAGAATCACAGAATCACTACAGTTGGAAGTCCAACCACTAACCTCACACTGCCAGGCCTATCACTAAGCTAAAACATATCCCTCAGCACTTCATCTGTGCATCTTTTGAATATCTCTAGGGATGGGGACTCCACCACCTCCCTGGGCAGCCCATTCCGATGCTTAATAACCCTCTTGGTGAAAAGTTCTTCCTAATGCCTTATCTAAACCTCCTCTGGCACAACTTGAGCCCATTTCCTCCTGTGCTTTAATTCACTACTAGAAAGAAGAGATCGACTTCCATCTCACTACAACTCCCCTTCAGGTTTCAACAGCTCTCAACTCCTGTTTTTGCAAGAACCACAGACCTTCAGGCTGACAGTCCATTTACCCGTTTTTCTTTGGGCAGCGTCTCGGGAAGTAGGAAGAAGATGAAAATGAGATCAGTCACAGCAAACACGAGTGCTAACAATGCTGAATGAAGGTAGAAGACTTCTCCTTTCTTTGTCTCCATGGCCAGGTAAGCTCCAATCATGGGACCCAGGGTAAAACCAAGGGAGAAAGCAACACCGATCATTGCCTGCAGTGATAACAGAGAACACAGACGTGTAGTTTTAGAAACCAGTTTGTTCAGGTAGCTCAGTTCTAAAACAATTTAGATTTTCTGGCATTTACCTTAAAGAAATGCACCCAGACACAGATGGAAGCACCCTGAGGGTGCAGGGAGTGCACAGCCATGACCACTCAGTGTGAACAAAATGTTATTTCCAAGTAACTGCTTTCATTTTCTGTCTAGTCAGGCAAGTGGCAGGAACAAACTGCAACGTGGTTATGAGTGAAAGGAAGCTGAGAAGGGAAATAATGATTCTCTCCTCATGGACTGCTCTGCCAGCAGGTCCTTCAGTCACAGGATAAATTTTTGTAGTGTAAAACTAGAGAAGGGAGGACAGCACCATGGCAGGAATTTCTACTGCTGTCTATAGCTTCTAAAATGCTTTGGCAATTTCTGTGTTTAGGAATTTATTTGCTCTCTCGGAGCAAACAGGCTGAGAGACTGCCCAGAGCTGCCTGAACTTAGTGCAAGTCCTACACAGGATTTATGAACTCACTATGGAACCACCACATAGGAAAAGAGGTAGAATCTGTACACACTGCATGGGAGCTTAAAAGAGCACTGATTTGAGTCATCAGCCTCAGTGACATTGCTTGAGAATACAACAGTGCAGGATCTGGCACACTCAAAGACGTGTATTCACCTATGCAGGACCCAAACATGTGTCATCCCAGGTCACAATCCTCCTGCTTTCCTCAGTCTATTTAACTATACCTGTAGCATTACACTAAACAAGTCCAGGGCACATTCAGGTGTGACGCAGTGTTGTTTCAGCCTGCCCAGACAGCACTCTCCCAGGCAATGCCCAGTCACTCTTTGGCAACTGCATCAGTCAGATGCTGTTCTCTCCTAGGAAGCACAATGGACATGCCTACTCTGCTCTAAGAAGGAAGAGAATACGGCCAAAAGGATGTGAACCATGCTGTTCTGACTGACTTGCTCTCAGGCCCTAAAAATAGGCCCTGACCCATTTTATTTACTGGTGCTATATGGCTGTCTTCATAAGTAAAAGTACACTTTGGCTCACTGGGACTGTAATAAATTGCTTGGAAGATTCATTAGCCATCACCATGAAATCTAAAGCTTTCATCTCCCAAAAAGCAGCTGTCCCACACAGAAGCTTATAACAATCTGTCAAGAGAAGTTTGGGCCCCCAAGGTTTTTATAAGATAAAGGATCTAACTGGTAATTTACAGGCCAATTTTAGCCTGCAGGGTTTCCTTCTGGTCCACTGCCTTCTGGAAGAGGACAGGCAGCTGTTCATAGTACTTGCAGTTCAGTCAGCCAAATGCCACATCCTTTACCCACTGAGTTCTGATCCTGACGCCAGTGCAGCATGCAAGCAGGTCAGGAGGCACACTGTACTGTGCACTGCTGCTGTGCCTCCATGGGCTGGCAAGGCGAGAAAAATGTCCTGTAACTGGCTTCCAGCTACCAAAATTGGGCCCTAAGACCTGGCAGTTTCTCAGCTGTGGTAATGAGGATTGCAGTTATCAGCAGAAGTAACAGTTACAACACTTACACAGGGTGTTTTTCCATGCCTGAGGTATTTGCATTTCACTTGTCGGCTAAAGTCATTGGCAAGTAAAGTCTGAGAGCTCACCAGCAACTGATCTGGCATATTTTCAAAAGAGAGGTAATATATAGAGACATGTTTTGCCTTGATCAATGAATACACGCCCAAGGAAGTCATTCTGAGTACCTGAAATCAAGTAACCAGCAAACCCAACCACATATCCCACACATGCAACTCACCATGCCCTTGCTCCGTGCTTTTGGAGAGTGCAAGTCAGCAATTATAGCTGTGGAGAGGCTGACGTTCCCTTTGCTTATTCCACCGATGATCCTGGAGAGAAGGAAAACTCCAAAAGTCCTAGAGGCAGCCCACAGTGCGTATGATGCTATCAAACCCATCTGCAGAAGCAAGAAAGGGTTTGCCATAAAGCAAAGTCGGCACCATTTCTGCCTGTTTCCTAGACAAACATTTAATTTCTTGGGTTTTGCAGCAGCTGTTGAAAACAAACCAACCATGTAACAGAAATGTCTGAATATACCACTAGTGCACTGTGTCCTGGACAGTACAAAAGAAGTAGAAACAAATCCACACAAACTTCATGTAAATATGAGATTACTAATAAAATCAGAAGAGCAAAGAATGTTCAGAGGGAGCCAAATGTGCCCTGGGTACAAACTCAGATTTGTACATCCTAGTCCACTTGTTTCCATCTTCGAGAGAGTTCCATTTTCAAAATAACAAGAATTCACAATTCCAGCCCTTAAATTTCATCAACAGTCATAAGCAAGTGTGTTTATTCAATTCGCTCTCCACAAGTCTACAGAATAGGGGGATTTGTATATCACTTGCTGCCAAATTCCTCCGTGTATGTACACACTTACTCTGCATGGCTTCTGTAATTAGAACCTCATACCAGCCATGGAGAAAACATTTTGGAGAATGTTCAGAAGAAATACATCTTATATTGCTATACAGCACTTAACCAACAGTCCCCAGGCTCTGTTTTACCAACAGGTCATGAAGTGATCAGTCCTCATTAGTCACCTGGGGAACTGAAATATTCAAGGATTAACTCTTAATATTTGTAAACAGAGCATCAGAAGTCACACTCACGTACAGAGGGGAAAGGGACTTTGGAAAATCCCAGAAACATGTTTTTTGGTGCCTTCCACAAACAATTCTTGATGTGGGAAGCTCAGCTTAAACACTGGTATTTGGAAACATGGCCAAGGGACTCAGCAAGAAGCTCTCAGCAACCAACAGGCCTACAATGTTCAACCTCCCAGTGCTTTGTGCTAAGAACAAGATCCCAGTGCCTTCACTTGTGTAGTGAGATGGCAGGACTGAAATCAGTACGAGACACATACCACTGTCATCAGGATGACAGGCCTTCTGCCCAAGTGGTCTGACACAGCACCAGTGAGGGGAGAGGAGAAAAACTGGAGGATGGAAAAGACAGAGCCAATCAGACCTAAAAAAAGAATAAATACATGGATCATTAGACTTCTTACCTTCATGTTGAAGATGGCCAACCTGTTCCTGACATACTGTGCCGTTACAACCTTGAGAAACACACAGTAAATCAACAACTATGAAGAACAGCTTTATGTCTGAAACTAAGCCACTCTCCAAACAGCCATCGTGCCTTGTTACTTAACTGAGGCAGCAAATACAGACAGAGCAGGTACACAGACAGACCACAGGAACAGGCATAAACTGGATGATGCACTCATTAAATCTTCACTTGGTGAGAAGAGGGTTGGAACTCACTGGTTATAATGGAATGATGCTTCTCCAATGCTTCCCCAGCTGACTACATATATTTTCTGTTCTTAAAGCAAAGATAATACAGCTTTTAACAGTCACAGTTCTTTTAAGATTTTTTTTTTGATTGTTTGAACCTGATTCTGTCACACTTCATTAGCTTTTCTTCCCTTCTTATTGTGGCAAGAAGAACATAAGCACTGCTGTTACTGAGGCACCCTAAGAGCTAGGAGTGATTCCAACAGACTCCAAGAGTCTTTTGAAATCTGCCTCCAGCTTCTGTGATCTTTAATTCCTCTTTTCTCTTGCCATTTCTAGCTTCACACTCCTATTAATTTGCACTACACTCTCAACAAGCAGGCAAAAAATGCCTTGCTGTCACAGTTTTTCTCTAAAGGAAAAACTAGGTTATATGTCTCATTCAGCCATTGAAGCTTTCAAAGGCAGAGACCAGAAGTTCTGCTCCCATGAGCTTTGAGGGAGGCAGAATATTGATACTGAACACCTTGGGGGGAACAGCTGTTTGTGATAGCTCAAAAAAAGGTCCAAAAAAGATCTTATAGATTGGTACTGGCAGTTTATATTAGAGACAGAATCTTTCTTCCTTGTATTTCTAGCACTGTAAAAACACCCAGACAGGCCAAACACTTCACAGCCAGGGAGCAGCAAGAGCAAGGCTGTTCCACATGGGGGAAGGAGCCAGGAGCTGTGTGCTCACAGCAGTGGTAGTGCTCTCCCCAGCCAGGGCACAGTCCCCCCTGAGCCAACCTAGATGGGCTGCAAAGGACAGAGTGTCACTAGCCAGGGCCACTGACAGGCCCAGACAGGGCAGGGGTCACACACTGAGTCCATCCTGGGAGTACAGTCTAGAGCAGCAGGAGAGAGGGGCAGAGACAGGAGCACAAATGAGACTGTGATGTAGGTACATTCAGGAGGTAAGACAAGGCTATATTTGTGACAGAGTTCAGATGAGGCCCAGGCCTGAGCTGAAATACAGCTCCTGAATCACTGGGCAGAAAGTGTGTGAGTGAAGGCAGGTCACTGCTATGAGGTATTGGTGCCCTCAGAGCCTTGGCAAGGGCAGGGAAGGTTTCTACCCTGAAGAGGTGACACTCTAAGCAAAGACACAGGGGAGCAGAATATATCCTGCTCTGGCAGAGGCAACAAGACCATCTTGCAAGTATCTTTCCAGTCCTGTGCTCCTTGTTGCAGGTGAATGAAATGAAGGTCACAGGAAGACTGCAGTGCCCTTTGCTTAACATCGTAACAAACCTTTCCACTATGTAACCATTTAAGGTGCAATAAGACAAGATGGATTGAGACAGGAGCTGACCAGAACAAAGACGGCTTGTTCACCTTCCCCTGCTTCTGCAGCCTTGGTCAGCTCTCCAGTGAGCTAATTCCACTCAACCTGGCAGAAAACTAATCTGAAAAAAACCAACCCCAGCATTACAAAAAGAAGTTTTCTGCTCGTTCAGCAACTTAGATGGCTCATTAAGGAAAGCTGCCATCAAAGCCAGCAGAAGACAGGGAGTCAAATGTGATGGATACCAGGTTAATTCAGCCACCTTGTCTGCACCCTCTCTGCCTGTGGCTGCCAGGTAACTAAAGAACACTCCCATCGCTGCTCCAAACTGCTTCTAAATACTTTTCTCTGACAGAGAAAACAGCAAGAGACACCAGCTTCCCTTCTGAGACAAACAGTGTCTCTTTTTATTTGTGTGTTCCCAGTTAGATGTTACATATTCTTCAAAAGGCAAAAGTCTCAGCTGGAGTCCTCTGGAAGTTGCCCAGAGTTTTCTCCTTCCCCTTGCAAGCAACTGAGCCAAGTCAAGAGATACAGCACTCCCAAGAGTCAGGACACACAACAAGTTCAATATGACTGTGAATTCCTAGCTCCTTATTAAACAGTCTGAGATAGAGAGAAGATGCAAGCAGGAGGTATGCAGTCAGGCCTTAGAGGAGAGAGAAAGCAGTTTTTAAAGGATTAGAAAGAACTGTTTCCTACCATTCAAAGCCAGCAATCTAACTGAAAATAAGCCCAGAAATGTGCCTGCAAGGACAGTGTGAGAACGAGGAAAACTCTATAAACTTTCTAATGACTGTTAAATCCCCCAAAAATACTTTAAATAGTAACAGGACAGTCACACTGATATGCTAATAAAGTTGTATTGGGGATTTTTTTTTAGTTTAAAAGCCTTTTGCCTATCTTGTGAGAGGTCTCAGCTCACTAAGAGAGTCTAGACATTTCCAATTTAAATTAACCCAGGCACTCTCACATCTTCATACTCCCAATTTCCTCCCAGCTCTCTAGACAGTAGCGAGTGAGAAGAGTCTCTGATGTGTAACATGACATACATGCTGCTGGATTTCCTGCACTACTCTCAGTGGAGTTCACCCACACCAGACTGTCCTAGAGACAGCAAATGCTTCTGAACCCTGCAAATCAACAGCTCTCCTGCTTTTAATAGGACTAATGAGATTTAGAAACAGTGCTGCACTCTAGCAGTCCAGCAGGGAGGTGAGACTTGGAACTCACAAGCTTCTAATTCCAGGGTTTCCTACTGATTGATCTCCAATCATGGGTGGATTAATTGTTACAGGAGAGTAATTCCTGTGACCATGCAGGGTCTGGCACAGCAGGCTTCTGACCCTCAGCTGGCAGCCTGACAATATGGAACAGAAGGCCTGTATTTCTGTAGCAATCTGTAGAACAAATTGGGCAAGATCGTAAGATAATTCAGGTTAAAAGGGACTTCTGGAGGTCACCTACTTCAACCACCTCCTCTTAGGGCCAGCTATGAGGTCAGACCAGATCGTTCAGGGTTTCATCCAGTTAGGGGCTAACAGTCTCTGGAGACAGAGACCAAACCTCTCTGGGCAGCCTGTTCCACTGGCCATCCTCACTGTCAAAAAGTTCCTCTTTATTGCCTGTCTGAAGCTCCCACGTATGCCCGTTGCCTCTCCTGCCACCATGCACCACACCTCACTGCCTTCCCAGTAACCTGTTGTCTCATTCCTCCTGTCTGACTACATGTCTTCAAATGACAGAGATGGGATTGTTCAACTCTTCGTTGTTATCAGTGTGATGAAAACAAAATCATTTATTGCCTACTATAAGAGACATTTTCTATGCCATTTAAATCTAAATCTAGTCACAGGCAAGTAGGCTTTCTTGTATTTCTTGTCATTTTCCTTATCATTCCTCACATCAACATTGCTAATAACTTGAAAACAACACTTTTTGGGGGAGGGTCTGTTAGCTAGTTTAATTTCCATACCTCCAAACAGGACACTGTTGTATTTTCGCTCTGGAGGCATCCCAACCATCGCTGCAAACCAGCCCACACCACGTTGCAATGACAAGTAGAATCCATCCTGCAAAACAGAGAGCTGGGAAATCAAAGCAGGAAGACAGTTTTCTCTGTTTCACTTTCAAAGCTTTTCATCAGAGCTTAGTAAACTAGAGACAATGTTACATGATTCCTTGTCTCCTTCGGGAAAATCTCTTCATTGATCAGCTGCCATAGGCTAAAAATAACTTACACTGTGTATGCTAACAGGCAGCAGATATTTGGGTGTATGTGTTTGGGTGAGGAAATGTCTGAATTGGAACTTTTTTAAACCATTAAAGTTGTTACTTGCTAAAACTTGAACTAAACAGAAGTCTCAAGACCTGAATCCTTCAATTAATAAAGCAACATGAGACACTCTCTCCCCCTCTGCACATACACTAGAAGAACCAGTGGCTTCACACTACCAGAGGTAGTGTGAAAGGAATGGTTCCTGAAAAGAGGAGGAGGACTTGGAAGCAAGAGGGCCCTGAAAAGAAGGCAAAGATCTTGGCTATAGGAAAGACACTGGAAGCGGGGGAATATCCTGGAGATGAGAGCCCATGTTTAGGGTTAGAGGTAGAGTTGTAAGGAAGACAAAGCCTACAGCTGCAGTTGGGCCAGGGGGGCTACGAGACGTGTGTGAGCTGCAAAAATAATTCTCCCTCGGCATCATCTTCATCTTGTCCAGCAACACCTGAGGAGGGAAACTGGGAGCAGCTGCATGGCAGGGAACCAGCACACCATTCAGCCCTGTGTTCCCTGACCAGCAGGCAGCTCCTGCTAAGAATGGAAGTTGAGATGTAGTGAACGTGATGCTGGGGGTTGGAGCAAATGAGTGGGTGAACGACTCAAGTAGGGTAAAAGCTCTTATCTCTTTGGTTCTTAGATAAACCCCAGTATGCAAATCCATTATGAACTGTCATTTACTCTGTCTCCCCAGAGACACCAGCGGAAGTCACAAATACGTTGGTAATTACAAGCAAGAGACTGAATTTTCTCCAAAACAAATCCCTCATTTTAATGAAAAAGCAAAATGGAATAGTCTCATGCAGGTTACCAAACAAATTCAGTGCACACACCATTTAAATGTTGTGGATATTATTATTACTATGACTACAGCTATTTGGTTTGTCCCAGGGCAAGGGACTTGCAGCCTTCCCTAAAAATCTCGTATCTAAAATTTTCAGCAGTCTAGTTTCTCTGTTGCTTACCTCAGTCTGGCTGTAATAATCAAGGATGGAAGGAAACAGTGGCAAGATGAGAGCAAATCCCAACAAGTCGATGAAGAGTGCCAAGAAGACAATTGTAATAACACGAGTGGAGTTCTGTTCTTGCTTGTCACTGACGCAGCGGCTGCTGATGCTTTCTCTGTCTTGCAGGGCCATGACCCCAGGAGCCCTGTTTTCAAAAGTTACATTTATATCCAGTCAGCAGGAAGCATTTTGAAGGCCTTTCATAAGAGTATCTTGCTGATTCATTCTCCCTTTCTACGGACTTCACAAAAACAAACATAAGCTATGGTTATATTAAACTACCTGGTTTTCAAGGGAGTGGGAACCTCAGCTCCCTAGTCCTGATTATTAGCTCAGTATCGAGTGTGTTGACATCAAGAACAGGCTACAAGGGTAACAAGAGAACTCTATTATAGGAACATCCCACAGAAAACACAGAATTAAGGAGCATTCCAAGTTTATAAAGTGTGAGCAATGCTAATATGACTTCCCCAAATATTTTCCACTTGGCATCACAGTAAAATAGGTAAGAAAGGGCGCTCTTAAATTTGAACACCTACAATGAAGTAACTAATAGATTATTTATGCCTTCAAGACTATTTACGCCTTCAGTGTATACTAGAAATGACTAAAACAATAACAACTGAAGAAAAAGAAGGTAGATTTCCTTAACTATTGCAGGAATGCTGTCTTCAAAGATAAATCCCAGAGAGCAACAGCAACTCAAGGAGCCACACTACAAAATGTGAAAACTTAACTTTTTTTCCCCTTTCTCTGGACAGGTTATATGAGTTGGGGCACCAAATGATTAAGTCAGCATCTGAACTACTAGTTTTCTTTGATAATACTCCAAAACCATCTTAGGATATGTCTTAGACCATAACCCATTCAGGATTTAACAAAGAAAGAAGTCAGTCCTTATCCTGAAAAACACTCAGTTTCACCAGATATGAAAATCAAGGAGTAATATGCAAACCATGAAACTGCAAACTTCAGGTCTGTGAAACATGACTGAATCTCAATCATAAACCAATCAAATTTGCAGTCTCTTCTACTGCAAAAATCCCTGAATGTTTCTTGCATGGAAAGAGTAAAAAAGGAGACAGAATTCCATCCAGAGTCAGTCCATCCAAAATATCCATTCACTTCAACACACCAAGACTGAAAACACTGAGCGATTAATATCAATTCTATTCCAGACAAGACACACCAAAGTACATACACAAGACACTTGTGCATATAACATTCTATTACAGTAACTGAAGATGGTAACACTTTGTTATGCTCAGCAATAAACATTGTGGCATTTCCTTGCCTGTAGATTCAGTTTACTAGCACTGAAAGTTCAAACTCTACGAGGTAAGCATGGAAAGGGGCCACCTGCAATTCATTTATTAAACTCTGAGCATAATGCTCTTAAATCTGCTAGTGAATAGAGCAGTTGGGTTATGCTCAGGATCCTTCTATTTAAAATGGTAAGTCATCACCACTACAAACATTTAGTGTTATTTGTTCACCCAAATGACACAAAAGCATCTGGAGCCAAACCAACCGTTCCTTTAGACAAATCCTCCCTGGGCCAAGGTCTATCCAGCCAACAGCTGAGAGACTGGTTCCTTGTTGCAGATTCTATCTTGTTTTCCCTCACTCACAATTTGATTATTCACCCACTGAAGCTGACCAAGCTGAACTTTATTCCAGGGTTATTCACAGAGGGTAAGATCCGTAACACCCTACCCTCACGGCCATTTCAGCTAGCGTGTGGCCTGAACCTATTGATGCTAGCGCTGACCTTTAGCTCGGCTGCAGCTTCAGCTACGTGGTTCCGATTTCCCTTACGCAATATCCCAAGGTACTACACGTTTCTGCCTTTGTGCTCCATCAGTTTTGTTCTTCAAACCTCTCTATACTTTTTTTTCTAAGCAGGAAACCATCAAACATTTTATAGGCCCTGGCGGCCCATCAGCAAAAACAAACCCTTCCACCTCTGCCGTGACATTCGATTTCTGTGAGTCACGTCTGAAGAAGAGGGCAGGATTTCCAGTTCAGGGAAGTCGTTTCTCTGGACTCTCGCCTCCCTGGCGCTCGCTGGCTCTGCCTCGGCTCTCCCCAGCCGTCCCCTCGGGACTCCCCATCTGTGCCTCATCACTTCTGCCTCCGGCCTCCGACGGCTTTTGCCGCTGTGCCTGTCAGGAAGGGATGAGCCGCAAAGCTGGCGCTGCCCTAACGCAGAGATTTGTCACGTGCCAGCAGGAACAGTGTCACCCTTCTGCCGTTTTCTTACCGCCCTTTTGCGCCTCTGAGCTTTCCCAGGCCCGGCTTTACCTGCTAAGCCTCGGGACGGCTCCTCTGACTCTTTAACCAAGCCCTGACTCGGGTCTAGAGCAGGAGTTTCGGTCGCGGAGGGTGGGAGTGTCTGTGAGCGGCCGCAGCTCAGAGAGCAGAGATACAGACGCCCCTGGAGGAGGCGCCGCGATAGGCACGGCCGCGGGGAGCCGCCGCCGCGCTGAGGCGAGCGGGGCCCGGCCCGCGCCTCCCTCCCAGGCCGCGGCAGCGCCTGCTCCGCCCCGAGCCACCTACCGCTCCTGGGGGCTGCGCCCGGAGCGCGGCCTCCGCCCGCCGAGCGCCCTCCT
>WBNH01011496.1:0-72741 GCA_013401255.1 Urocolius indicus | reverse complement strand
CCCTCCTGGGGGATGCTGCGGGCGCGCGGGCGGGCGGGCGCCGGCGCTTCCTCTTCCGGCCGGGATGCAGCCGCCGCCCGGGAGGGTCCGGCCCGCCCCGCCCCGCTGTGAGGGGCTGCTCACGCCGCACGCGCGGCGCAGGGCGCTGGCGGGAGCGGGCTCGCTCCTGGCGCAGGAACAGTTCAACACTCCTACCTCAAAACCACGGCCCTGCCTTCTTGCGTTAAAGAGTTTGTTTTGGTGAAAACACAGATTCCAAGAAGCTAGAGCTGTTCGTTCGCTGCTGGCTCCGTCGCCGCGTGACAGCGGCAGGGAGCTGCGGGCTTCCTAAGGGGGCATGTCCTGCTAGCTGACAAACAGAAAAAGGCAGTTGCGAAAGACGTCACTCTGTCTCAAAAACAAACCGTTCCCCTAAAGCAGTGTCTTAGGGCAGAGAGCATCGATGACCCTGTCTAGCATTGTGTTCTTGTCCAGCCCTGCCTCATTAAAATGGGAGCGTATGGTTCTTAGTCTTAAATACATAAGACTTTGTCCACAGAGCACTTACAGGTATTGAAAGGCCGTGTGATTCTCTTCAAGGTAATGCCATCCTGTTATTGGCATGGATGTCTAGTTATCAGCACTTAGATGAGGGCTTTCCATTCATCAGTGACACTTGTGTCATAGATTCCTCTCCTAATTAGATATGGAGGAGTTTATCTAAGCATAAGCATTTCAGGACTAACATGCCGATTAGATCCAAAAAAGTGAGCTGGTACTCAACACCTCACCCAGTTTGGTGTGAGAGACTAAATCAGTAAAAATGCACACAGTGATTTTCATTCAGCATGACTTCAAACACAACTACTTTCAAACTGGCATTCCAAAACAGATATGCAAATTTATCAACTGAGATTTTCCTGCTCTTTATGTTTTTTCACTGGCATTGCAAGACACCCCATTCTCATTCTCTTGTGCCAAAAACATGCTTTCCCATAAATGTCATCATCCCATCTTACTTCTGTCTTGTCTTTCTTTCTTACCTCCCTTACCAAGGAATAACAAGCTGCAACTGGTATAAAAAAAACAATAAATCACAGCTGTCAGCCTGATCGTAACACTGCTGGGTAAATGCTCTGGAGCTACTTGCTGTTGGGACAAAAGTCACATAAACAAACAACAAAACTTTTTCCGACAGTTTATTTATGCAAAGGAGAACCGTACTGGGACTACAACCCCAAGGAGATGGTGCTGATTCATAGCATGAAATAGGAAGTTAGCTCCTTCCTCTTTACTTTGGGTCTTCGCTTGAGCTATATAAAAATTGTTTTTTCTTAAAAAAAAAAACAAAACCAAACCCAATGAAAAACAACCCTCCATATATGGTGCCAAGTGGAAATAAAATAGGAGGTATACTAACCTGAGCTCCCTTTGACATTTCAGAAGATGGCTTTACCTATTTTTTGAAAGGTTACCTGAAAATGTACTTGTTTGCAGAAGTGTGAATGGATTTAAACACGGAAATCTTGCTAATTTTTATGTGACGTATCTCCCCCACGTGTACTTAGTATCCAGCTTATTTTTACCACTTAACACAACTGGCTTTACAAGCCAAAGCTGATGATAATCACACATTACTTGCATTGCTACAGTTACTCCAATATTCAATAAAAGCCCTTTTCTTCAAGTAAAGTGCTTTTGTCTTTTAAGAAATTTACATAGGTAAACATTCAACAAGACCTACCTTAGAGTTTCGTCATTTCAGTTTAAATGCAAAGCTTAAGTGTTCTGACCTACTCCCTCCTAGTTTTAGTCCTGCTGCCATGGTCATTTGGAACAACAAAAAAACCCAATCCACAAAAAAGTAGAAAATGTTCTAAGCCAGTCTGAACCAACCAGGCCTGTCACATCAGACTCACTGCCAGCATTTATGTCTGTTCTTTATGAATTATAGGCAAGCATTACCATGTCTTAGTTACCTACATATTGGACAAAACACAGGAGATCTGAACTAGGAACAGTGTTTGAAAAAGGAAGAAGTTCTGGGCTTTTGTTTATTCGCTTTTGTGAAGATTCATGACCTCTGGTTCACTCACGTTCTTTATGGTTTGTTCTTTAGACTGAAACTGGAATATTATTGTGAAAGGGTTTGTAAGAGTCTTCCAAGAAAATATGACCATTTTCATCAATGGGTAACAACTGTTATTGAACTTAGCAAATACGTAGACTACAATGAATATCACAATAGGGAACCTAGTTCAGACCAGCACCTTTAAATAACTGGGATGCTCTTGGTTTCTTCACAAATATAATATTAAAAAAAGTGTTAGAAGTATTTATTGGCTCTATTTGAAGAGCAGAGGGCAATTCTCAGTAATTAGACATACCTGATAAATTAAGTGGGAAAGATTTCACTGACCACTTAAATCAGACAGTTAACACACTGAGGAATCTAGTTAACTGCCCAAGATTGAGAAATTCAGAGCTGTGCTCAATTCAGAACTTATTGAAGAGATGAACATAAAGCTTTAAGAAAGGACCTCTACTGAAAGCTGATTCCATTTCCCCTCTGCATATATGAATTAGAATGCCCCAATGCTAAAGACAAATTAAAATGCTACTGCTTAAACTACAAATATACCACCACTATGAGAGCTGCCTGCAATTATTCAATATTGATTTCTGCTGTACAGTTTCTTTTGGGGCTGTGTGTGTGTAGTTCGAGTTAGGAGAGTGTGACCAGGTTTTAGTCTAAGAATTCTGATTATTTTAATAACAGAGAATATTTGGATGAATGAACAGAAGTCTACCACATACAAAAGTGTGTTTATTTTCCTTATGAAAACCTGTGGATTTTTTCCAATAGTCTAGCTCACTTCTTCAGACAGATGTTTCCTCATAAAGGAATGCATCCAAAGAATGCAATTAAAATATGTCCAAAAGCCATAGGGTTGGCATGTTTTATATGGCAGTGAACGTTTCCTGCTGTACATTGTCCCAATTAATTCCTCCCTTTTTTCCTTTTCATTGCCTTCCATTCACCTTCCTGTGTGGCAAGGCTACCAAGAAGCTCTTTCACTTTTCTTTTTCTGGCTGCGTCTCTGTAAAACAAACAATCAACATGTAGAGTATTTTAGAAAGACTATATTAGGGAAAATAGGTAAGTATATTTGGACAATAATTATGAATTTATGAAAAGCCTCCCTCCCGCAAACTCTCACAACTTCACCAACACACTTTAAGATTAAGCATATTCTTAAATTAGAGAAAGGAAACTGCAAAGTTGAAAACCTCTTAAATCATCTCTATTGAAAATGTTTCTTTTCCCCAGGTCATCCAATAATATTTGAGTTTAGTATGGTTGATCAATATTGTAAGTCTTAGAAGATAGCAAAGAAATGAACCCACAGCAGAACAACTCCCAAAATGGTGCTGAAAGAAAGGCTGCATTACCTCTCCATGACTTCTGAAAGCTGCATTCTAGCCAGAAACTGGTTATCTTTACGAATCTCACGAATGGCTCCTTTAAGTTCCCGTTTGTGCTTACGAATCAGCTCTTTTCTTTCTTGCTCCTTCTTGCTGCCTGCCTGTTTTCTTCCAAACTCTAAACTGAAATGAGAATGTATGTGAGAGCATAAGACACCTTAACAAAATGTAACTTTTTCATGCTTATAAACAGTGAGTTTTTGTACTAATACTAACTTGGTATTTTAATTCCTGCCTATTATATAGTTAACTTGTAAAATAAGGAGCTGCCTAAAGAACTTACCAGAAAAACACCCAGCAAACCTTCAAACTGAAAACTACAAGCAGACAACGTTTATGCTTCAATCCCCCAGTATAAGCCTGCATTTTGAACAGACTAAAAAAGCTAAAGTAGAAGAATGAAACATCTGGAGAAAGATGGAATCTTCTAAAATATTTTCAATATCTGCAGACTTTCTCTGCAGATTAATTCTACAGAAAAAGCCTGATCAGTTACTGGGGGATAAGTGTGTATGGTAGAGGAAAGCTGTGCTCATCAATTAGCAGAATAACTAAGGCAGACAACTTATGTCCCTGCAAATAAACAACATGGCTAAATAAGCCATCAGCCAACACAAAGCAGACTTCCTGAATCAAAACACTGTTCTAATTATCTACAAAACCAAATTAGTGTTAATAGAATTTAATTCCAAAACAGAACACAAAAATGCACACAGTCATTGCAAGTTCTGTACAAAAGGGGAAAAAAATAAAACCCATGGTTTTTGTCATTACTGCTGTTGGAAAGTAGAAAGCTGTTTGGTCAGGGGAAAGAGAGGAATGGGGCAAGTCAGTATGCTTAAAGGAAAGCTTAATCTGAGTTTTACAATCTGTGATTCAGAGTGCAGAAATAGTCTGTCTTATCTTTTGCAGTGGTCAAGCACCTCTCAGTACTTTCACCGTCCATCCCAACCTTCATGTAGTTCATATACATAGGAACTACTCATTGTTTTCCTTTAGACTTGAGTGCTTGACAGAGGTTTCAGTAAAACATCCGACTAGGTGATAAGAACAACCTCTTTTCATCTTCAAATGTATTAATTTATAATCCATTATCCGGCAAGAGTAGATTTCCAGTGCTATTTTATTACAGAAGATCATCTTTGCTCTATTAGAACTCCTCCTACCTTTTTCTTTCCCTCCCCCTACCATCCAACGAGCTGGTCTCTTTCAGTTTGTGCACAAAATCTAGCAGAGAAACAGTTATCTGTCTTACATCCTGTTTTCCAAATCCTTTTAGCTTGCTAACAACACTTAAGTGCACTTCTGCTTTGAATCAAGTGGTGCTTTACTTACACTTTCACAATTTTAGGTGTATACTGTTTCAAAGGCACTGGCTTCTTCTTCTCACATATCAGTGGGGTATAGTGTTTCACTTTGTTCTCTAGTTCTTTCAGAGCACTGTGATAACATTCCTGAAAATGCAAATCAAATTACAATTTCAAAAGCTTCTCAGAAGCCACAATTCACACTACTGTAAATCCAATCAACAGAGATGTTCTCCCCGTATGTTCTTTTTCTGAGTAAAATCGCTGCTACTCATTAGGACATCAATACAGAAATGCTGTAAGCCTTCCAGGCTGGATAATTTTTTAAACACTTTTGGAAATCTGTTAGGATGGTATCATGGGCAATAAGAAAGTTATGCAGGTAGTTTCACGTAATAGAGGAATAAGCAAGACTGAAGACTGAAGCCAGTTTAACTCGGACTCTGCCTTTCAGGGTCATTTTAAGAAGGACTGTTCAGTTTGTTTCTTCTACTGACAAAAACCAGAAGCTATTTTGCATCAAAAAACTCTTGTTCTCTAAGGATATTTCATGGTGCCTCTTTGAGGAGAGGACAATTCTGCTACATTCAGAAGAGAGAGGTTAAGAATTTGAACCTCAGCGCTAGAAAATAAACTGCCCTGATTTAAGTAAAGTAGCTGTATAGATGCTATCAATCTGGGACATGTATTTGATTGTACCCAGATCTTAGAGATTAATTGCAAATGTACAAAAGCAACTGGACAATCACTCTACTAGTCTTATAAATTAAGCCACTCATGGAATGTTCCATTATCACAAGCTAAATGCTGTTCTCTTCAAGTAGAGAGGCAGGACAAGGTACATGATAAAAACTCCTTTTTTTAATAAACAGTCTCTGTTCTTCATTAGTTTTTCCACAGAAACATCACTATGATTTCCGAAGAGCACAAGTGCCTGACCCTTGGAAAAAAAATCTTACTGATGCTTATACTTGGGGTTTCCTTGTTTTGTTTAAGCACAGCCAAAGACCACAGAATTACACAAACATATCAATTTTTTCATTCTTAAGGAGCACATACCTGCATTTTTTCAGGATATTCATTCACTGGCACATGTTGTGTAAGGAGAATTTTGAGAGGATACATTATTTCATGGAATGATGGTAAAGACTCATACAGAGCTGCACATTTTTTAACAAGGTCAAAGCACAAGGCTAAACACGATAACCTGTTGATGAACAAAGAATTAACAATTTCACTGGCAAAAACTGGTGGATTTTCAAATAAAATGAATATAATTCATTAAATTTGTTAACAGCATCAATTATTAAGAATGCCTGACAGAACCAGTTATAAGGCTGTTTCTAGTTGTTAACTCAGCCTAAAAATTTCACCCTTCTAAGAAAAAACCCATGAAATCCATCAGCAACAAATTCTTATGTCAGCACACAAGAGCATAAGCCAGTGTTGTGTCTTTGCCACTTAACGTGGAGTAAGAACTTTTTATACTAGTTCTAAAAGTGTTCTGATACCGATTCTGAAGTTCTAAAACATCACTGAAAAAGAACCAGTAATTTTGGTCTGTGATTTTCTGTTTGTGCTTTGTAACAAAGTGGTGACTCATCCCTGAAATAACTTACACCATAACACACGTGCAAGGTGGAAAGTGAGGCTGAACAAGGACGATGAACATATTTAATCGTGGTCTTTCGTAACTTCAGTGTTTCTAACACTGTCTGTATGTAAATACAGTTATTTACTTCTGAACAGCTTGACAGTTCAAGGTACTGAACATCTCCTTCATCTCTACATTATCCTCATTTCCTAGCTGTACCAAAACAGAATGTCTGAGCACTCCAACAAAGAATGAACTAATCTTTTGCCAGAATATTCTGCAATCTCACATGCTCCACAGCAATACCGTAATAAAGCAGAACAACTCACTACTGTTGTTACTCCTAAAGAGCACTGTCACTGAGATTCCTCAAAAGACAATCTGGTATTTCTCCTGGTATTTCATCCATACCTGATATGATTCATTTCTGTTCTACTGGTTTTGCTGGTTAATCCAGTTACAATACTCAACGGCAGATTTTGCTTCTGCCAACTTTCCAGATCCTTCTTATCACACACCAAAAGCAGTTCTAAGTTTTTCCCCACTGGTACAAATGGATGCACTACAGTATAGCCTAAAAAACAAGAACAGTACTTATTAAACAAGATAAATTCTCCGCATTCCTTCTGAAGAAAGAAAACCCAAAAACTATTTTTACATTTTTAATCATACTGCCTTAAAAAGTAGTTTATCTGTATTATGTTTTTCTGAGATCATGGAAAACACTGGGGCATCGGTACAACCACAGGTAAGGTGCTCCAGCCACACTGCCTGCTTCACAGAATCCAAAGGCAGGGACTGGGAGAATGGAAGTACTGCCTGCTGTAGATGATCAGGTTCGTGATCACCCAAAGAACCTGAAGGTGCACAAGTCCATGGAACCTGATGTCTCTGAGGGTTGCGAGTGAACTGACAGATGAAGTTGCTATCCAGCAACCAACCAGTGAAGTTCTCAGTAGTAGAAAAGGAGAAATATAACCCCAAATTTTAAAAAAGAAAAAAGGAAGAGCTGAGCAACTGCAGGCTGGTCAGTCTCACCTCTGTGCCCAGGAAGATCATAGAGCAGACCCTTCTGGAAACTCTGGCACAGGAAAAACAAAGAGGTGACTGGTGACCGCCAACATGGCTTCCTAATCGCAAACCCTACCTTAGAAATTTGGCGGCCTTCTGTAACAAGGTTACAGCACTGGTGGAAAAGGACAAAATGACTACAATGGAGAGACATGAACTTCACAGATGAGCAATTGGTTGGACGGTCACACTCAAAGCATTGCAGTCAACATCTCAATGTCCAGATGGACACTGTAAATGAGTGGTGTCCTTCAGGGGTCCACATTGGGAGCAGTGTTATTTAACATCTTTGTTAGGGACATGGACAATGGGATTAAGTGTACCCTTAGCAAATTTGCAGATGACACCAAACTGAGTAGGAGACACTCTAGAGGGAAGGGATTCCAACCAGAGAGGTGGGCCCATGCAAACCTTATATAGTTCAGCTAGGCCAAGTGCAAGGTGTCCTGTGTCAGGGCAACCTCAAACATGGATAAAACTGGGTAATGAGTGGATTAAAGGCATGTAAGAGCATTCCTGCAGAGAACTTGGGGGTGTTGGCTGGTGGAAAACTGAGTATGAGCTAGCGATATGCACTTGCAGCCCAGAAAGCCAATTGCACCCTGGGCTGCATCCAAAGCAGCATGACCAGCAGGCTGAGGGACCCAAGTCTGCCTTGCTACACCACTCTTGTGATATCTCACCTGCAGATGTCCAGCCCTGGGGCCTCCAGCACCAGACAGACATGGATCTGGTTGAAGGGGTCCCAAGGAGGACCACAAAGATCATCTGGAGGCTTGAGAACTTCCCATGTAAGGACAGGCTGAGAGTTGGGGTTGTTCAGCCTGCAGAAGGCTGTGGCAGGACATTATAGCAGCCTTTGAGAACTTAAAGAGGGCCTACAAGACACATAAGTACACAGGGAACAAGACATGGGGAACTGGCAGTTAAACTGCCAGTGAGGACAGGTATTGGATATGCTTAAGGCGAAAGGGCAGGAATAGGATTTTCCCACAGAGTTACAAGTAGAAGGCTTTGACTAGAAAGTGGTCAAGCAGCACAGTGAGCTGGAGCAAGGAAAGTCCACAGTTGCAGTACACTACTGAGCCTCTCCCATGACCTCTCAGCAGGGGACCTCAGATGCATGCTATAAAGTCCCCTTCCACTCCAGTCATGTAATTTTAAATCAAGGACAGCATGGAACAGAATACATCCTGAGGCAGTAGGTATTTCTTCTTAAGAAAACGCTTAAGACTTAAATTACTGTGCTTCTGATCATAAGCTGATCTGTGAAATGGTACTTTAGAGCAATGTGAAAGAGGAACCTGAGGAATGTCATGGTCTTTATGCTGGACTTTTTTTTGGTCTTCTTCGTTTTCCTCAAATCCTACAAGTTTGCAATGGAATTTATTTCAAAACTTTGTTTCAAACTCTAAGTTATTTACATTCTCTAGGACCTGTACAAGGCTCTACAGAGAACCCAGAAGATGTATGTTTAAATAAAGACTCATAAGGTTTGAGACTCAAAACTGTTAGAGATTATGACACACCTAGATCCTGATCTGGCATATACCTAAGATAACTGATTTTATTATCTGCTTTACTTGTGAAAGAATAGCAGATCTCATTAACAATTCCATTAGCTAAGGCTGAGGCTAACAATAGTAATTCCCTCCTACTCTCTCCAGCTCTAGCTTTTCTCCTTTTTAAGGTAATAATTGTTTTTTCAGTTGAATGTAGACTGTATTTCAGTCTTTTATGAAGCTGTATTCCATATAATTCCTTCATGTAAGAAATTTATGGATTGAACTCATAAAATTAAAACAGTCAGAGTTCTGTTTGCTGATTCTACTTACTGTCAAAAGTTGAACCTCAACAAATTTTTTGGTGTGGCAATACATCAACATGCCAGAGAAGCAGACATGTGCTCATGTTACAATATTCTGTGTTGACAGCCTGTTACATTTATCAGCAATGCTTCCACCACGAATATTTAAACATATGATTGGATACCACTGCAACTTCAAACACCAACGTTGACTGAAGAATTCTCAGAGAATGCTGTGTCTGACTTTTTTGTATTGAGCTTCTCCTCACTGCTTACAGAAACCAACACTCTGCAAATTTAACTACTGCAAAGTCATTAACAGAAATATAAAGGACATTTTTAAAAGTTAACACTTGATAAACAATTACCAGTACATATCTTAAACCTGCTTCTTAACCAATTTTGCAGAATCTTGTATTTTAACTGTAACAAAAACCTTTTTAGATAAAACATTCCTATAAGAGTACACAAAGGAGAAAATACTTTAAGTGCTATGTAACCCACCCACTCTGTAACCTCTTCCCAGCTCCTTCTAAGAGTTCAGCTGTTGGTGTTCTGAGAATCCTGGGCTTAACTCTGATGCAACCCAATTGTGTAACCTTGGCTCATACTTCAGAGGAAACTGCTAAGCTGTGAGAAGCAGCTGGGAGAAAGTCTGTAGGGTACAGCCACAAAAAGTAGTAAAGGTGAAACTGCAGTGCTAAGTTTGGTGAGAAAGGCATCATTAGTAGCTCAAGAATTCCAAAGGAAGAAAAAATGCCAGCATGGAAAGACATAAAAATCTTAAAGGTAAAGAAAAATGAAACTGCAAGACAATCACTCACTGCTACTGAAGATGTACTGGAATTCTGCAGCAAAAGAAGCTGAACCTTCCTCATCAGATTGATGAATATCCAGGGAACAAAAAATCTTATCAAGACTGATGACCACTTGATCACATAGCCTGTAGTTCATTAAATGCCAGATGTCTTGTGAGCTTGCCAATGAATAATTGAATTTTTTACTGGAGAATATCCTGCCTGCAGTCTCTTCATGTATGCTAAGTGACACTGAGTGACCCAGACAGAGGTAGCAACACAAGAATTACTGTGCTCTGACAAAACTCCTCATAAGTGAATTATTGTCACTAAGTTTATCAGCAAAAAAAGCCCCAGATCTGTGATAACTTTAAAGCTAAAAGGAACGCAAAAGAAAATGTTGAAGAAACAGGAAGACTGGCAAATAAAATGCTGGCATACTGATCAAGTTGAAAAGGTGCTTCTCTTCCCGCTGTTGTCTCTGCAAGTTGCTAAGCTTACAGTTATATTAAGGCATAGACTAATCCGGCTTGTGAGGATAGCTGCCCTCTGTTACACTACAGCAAATTCATGTCAAATAAATAATACCAGCTTTGTGAAATACTTCCCTCATTTACCTCAGTGATATGGCTATTAGCTGAAAAGAGTATCTGCAGCATTAGCTGCTGCCTCACTGGGAAGACACAGGGTGCTCACTGGGAATCTGCTAGGGACACTGAATCTAACTGCACAGTCAAATCAAAGAGTCTGTTTAGAATAACAATATTGCAAAAATACTGCCCCGTGGGCAACATGACTTTATATTCTTTAATAACTTCAGTTCTTTCCTTCCTGTCAACACACTAGAGGATCTAGATGGCCAAGAATCAAGGCTGTGTATGGCTAAACTAGCAGGTGATTTTGGTCTTTTGTTCAAAGCTGTTAATTCAGCATGAAAGATTTTAAGTGAGATTTCAAAGATAAATCCTAATACTACAATTTGTTACTCTAAACAAACTCACCGTGGGCCTGTTTTTTGGGTAGAGATATGTGAAGTACTCCAAGAAGAAAATTGATGAGTTCTGGTACAAATCTTTTGGAGAGAGATACATATTCCAGGAACAAACAGCATATAAATAAGCCTTTAACAACATCTTGCAATGTTGTGATGCGACACTAAAGAAAAAAGCACAAAAGATTTACAATTAAAATTCTGTCCATCACATAGTATCTCCCAGAAGTTAAACATTAAATAAGTGGCATTCATTTGCTATCTGTGAAGTTACACCCTTTGTACTTACGTGAAACACACGCTGTCTTTCCCCCGCCCTCACTAAAGAGCATATGCAGGATTGAGTAAGAAGTCTGTCAGAAATGGTTTAGCCACTAGAAGGTGCTAAACCACAAACAGCAAGTTGTTCAGAAACAAACCAAGGAAATAGAAGGCTCAGAGAAATTTGGACATCAGACTGCAACAGATTAACTAGCTCAAGACTTTTGAAACATATAAACAGGATATTGGGATAGAAGGACATTTTAACTGCAAGGCAGTGCACTTTATTAGGTACCTTCTAAAGCAAAACAAATACCAATAACTTTAAGTAAATATCTTTTAAGTAGGAACAAATGCAATATGCAAAAGAAAAGTCACTAATGAGTAATTCCAGTCTGCATTCAGTCTGTTCTATTAGACCTGTGTAACTTGGCATGCAAGGAATTCTTGTGTGACAGTCTGAAAAAATGATTAGATACTGTTTTGTCAGTTGCGCTGTATTCTGCAAGGGTTTTTCCTCTTGGCTTTTTCTTCCAGTTACTACCTGTGACTACACCAAACAAAAGCTGCCTTTTCAGTACATTTCCAATTTGCACATTAATGCCAACATATGTATGTATTTGGAGTCCTAGGAAGAAACAAGGACATGAAGTTATATACTGAAATACAATATAGACGTACCTTAGTAAGTAGCTGACTCATGTACATAAAAGCAGGTGTTACTACTGGATGCCAGAAGTCAGAAGTTGGAAATAGCAGAGATGTGATTTTCAAATAAATAAGCTGATGGCATAGAAAACAGGGTAAGGCAAAATGCAGTTAATACATTATTCCCAGGATCTTGACTTTACATATTTATAACTGATGAATGAATAATTGCCATG
Organism: Urocolius indicus; assembly: GCA_013401255.1. Taxonomy (NCBI): domain Eukaryota; kingdom Metazoa; phylum Chordata; class Aves; order Coliiformes; family Coliidae; genus Urocolius; species Urocolius indicus. The sequence goes on along the minus strand of WBNH01011496.1, from coordinate 60,564 downwards.
TAGTAGTTTAAAAATACTACAATATAGGTATTTTGAGAAATCTGGTATTATATATGACCTATTTGAGATAATTGTTTAAGCTACATTAGAAAATGGCATATCTGTTATAGGTCTAACATAGCATTAGTTCAACGAGGCAGGTGAAAGAACAACTAAGAAAGAACTATGCCTCCCAACTCAATCTACTTTATAAGAAAAATCTCACCTCGTTCAGCCCACCACTGACATATTCTCACCCCACAAACAAATGAGCAAGTAGCCACACAGGACCACCGACACCTTTCAACAGGTCCTCAACACAACTAAGTGATCTCAGGCACTTGCACACACCAACAACGAACAGTTGCAGCCAAAAGAACTAAACAGTGATTAGTACACTTTTACTTAAGGGGACTTGTTAGGGAACTACGAGTGACCTCCTGTCAGGACCATATGGATGTTAAACATTGGTTGTGAGGTAATTCTGAGAATTATTTAAGTGGATATTTACATAGTAAACTAGATATAAGTGTTATTGTTTCAGTTCTGCTTCTCTCTATGAAGTTTCTGTCATGAACAAATATTCTCCTGCATTGTTTTGGTTACTGAATGCCACAGTCCAAATCTCAGGTTGGATTAACTATAGGCATACCTAAGATTTACTAACGCAACTGATCTAACAAATATTCAGTCAAACAAGTGCTTTGAGAACAGGAGAGTGATAGAATTCCACCCTAAAAGATAACAATGGTTTGAAGCCTGGAAGAGTCCACCAAAGGGACTGAATGTCACAAGTGTGCTTGGTGTTGTAAGGGTGACAGTGACAAAACAAAAATAGAAGTTAAAAGCTCTCTACAAATTTCCTGCAAAATCCAAGACATCTGAATAAAGACTCTTCAAAAGAATTCTATATAAATATTTTCCAAGCTGTAAGAACCAAATCTCCTAAGCAAATCCTTCAATCTATCTTCTTTCAATAGACTCATTCTTACATTAGGCAGCACAGCTTTATCAAGCTGGGAGACAGAAAAAAAGTAGCTTCCTTTGGATTACACACTTATGGTTTGTCTTTGAAACTTTTTACTACTGTAAACAAATATTCATTTTCCATGTACTCCATTATTGAACTCCCTAACAGCCACCCTTTACCTAGACACTGAAAAAGGTGTTTGTTCACATTTAGCATGGCCATCGAAATGTTGAAATATTGCAAATGCAACAAGAAAACAATCCATTATTTCCAAGTCATTCCTTAAGCAATTATTTTTATATGAAGTACTACGAAATATTGTACTTTTTATACCCATAGTAATATCATTGTTATTTTTGTTAACCCAGGAGATAGTGAACTTCTGTGGAGAACTATTTTGAAAACACTAGTACTTAACACAATGAGGACAAGTGACAATATCAGTTCTTCCTAGAACTACTCATTTCAATTTCATCAGGAAGATAAAGAATGCTCTGCTATGAAAACTGGAGTGACAATTTTAAAACATTGTCCTCTTGTTAATACTACACAGTCATCCAGCCTAATCTGAAGAATGTGGTAGGGGAGTTGTTTGTTTCTCAGGATTTTTTTTGCTGTTGTGATGGAGGTTTTTGTTACAGCTTATCTGCAGAGAGGCGATTTAAAATATTGAGAAACCCAAAAAGTCATAGATGGTAATAATTCAATACATACTTTGGAATGTAAAATCAACATCATCTCACATTTACTGACATTTCTGTATTAATGCAAAGAACAAGAAATGTTCCTAGCAGTAGGCATTTATTACCGTGTCTAAACCTGGAAATGCTGCACGGCCTTTGACTTCAATTATTTCTTCCATATCGTGTGCAGCGTCTCGAAGGATAAACTTAATGCTGTCACTGGCTGCCTCAGGAAACATCTGGCAAAGATTGTACAATGGCCTATTAACAAGAAATGTTAAGTCACAATCATATTACACCACTGATATTAATAAAAACCCCTGCTGTTTGAGAGTTTGTAGGAAGGTATCTTGTATTCCATCTACATTATAACAATAACACGTTTCTTGAAACAACTTATGATTTATTAGGAATAGTCCATCAGGATACAGATTATTATCATAACACTTTTATTTTACAGAAATTTCATTGGGCCTTGTAAAATAATCTTTTGACTAGTTTCTAAATCTTAAATTAAAAAAAGATGCAAAAGTTTAAGATACACTCCCAAATCATTTGCTATGGTTAAAATATATCCCAAAATATACCCTAAATCTACATTTTACTGCACTGAGCTAGGCTGGCACATACAAGGCAGCCCACTACTCTAAATACTCTTAGGCAATGATAAACAACAAGCAAAGCAGCAATGTAGTTAGTAAAATTATTACTTAAAACATTAACAAAATACCTAAAAAGTTAGGTCAGCTCCTGGCCTATGGTTAGTGCCTACAGAGTGTTGCAGTCAGGAGTTTGTATGTTTGGTCAGTTTCTCCACTATTTTCAGTTAAAAATGTCTGGAGTGATATTAATGTCAGTTCTAAAAAGCAATCAAAATGTGTTCATTTTTCTACAAAGGCCTATTATGTGCAACAGCATCAATGGGTCAGAGCTCCTGCTGACCAAAAACTAACTTATTTCATCGTTAAATTAAAAAACATTTGCTGAAGATCACATACAAATAACTCATTGAAAGAAAACCATCTGGCCTGCAAAGACAAGATAGGAATCTCAGACTAGTTTTGATTAGAAGTGACATTTTGGAGATCATCTGATGTAACCTCCTGCTGAAAGCATGGCTAATTTCAAAGACAGATCAGGCTGTTTATGGCTTTGTCAAATTTGTCTGTCTTCAAGAGCGGAGATGCTGCAGCCTCTTTGGGAAACTTCTTTAAATGTGCAGCACCTTTGCTGTGATGATTTTTTCCTTACGTCTAATTGGAATTTCCTTTGTTAAAGCCTGTGTTCATTGACTCTCATTCTTTGCTGTATAGCTCTGAGACTAATTTGGCTTCCTTGTCTTCAAACACCTGACAGGCAAGTAGAGTGACAACAATGCCAAACTGAGAACTTCCTGCAAAGTGTTTCTTTGGAACTTTTATTATGAGGTTACTATAACATTCCTTAATTCTGTTTTCATCTAGTTTCCTGTTTCACAAAACAGAAGCCCTTGGTAAAAACACCAAAGATTGCAAAGGAACTGCACGTTGTCATCAAAAAAACTTAAAATCCTTAATCAGCAGTTTAAATTACTTCAAATACAGAATTTGGCATGTATATGTGGCGATATTTACGTACTACCCATGAAAAGCATTTTGCAGATCAAAAACTTCATTCTGAGGTTTTGAAAGTGTCTTAGTAAAATTAACAGCTCAATAACACATGAAACAAAGTTAAAACACTACAGAGCTGGAGATTTACTAGTTGCCTACAAGGTCTACTGAAGTTATTTGAGACAAACAACATGTGAAATGCATTACCCTAAGTAGCTTTTCTCTTTAAAACCCAAAGGGGCAAAAGTCTGTGAGATTTATTACTTACAAGACCAGTTTGTCAATCGTTCTGAGCTCTGGTAGATCCAGAGTTGCTAACTCCCCAATATACTCCAGAAGGAAGCCAAATAACTTCTGCAAGAAGCATAACATGTTAAAATTATTAGGCATTTTTTTTCGTTGTACATACTTTTAAACAATGCAAAAGAACAGTGACACAGTAGTTAGAAAATTAAGACTGGTAAGTTGATTCTACTGCTATTCATAACATAGAAACACATATTATAAGAAGCAGTTTTATACTGCTTCCTGAGTACTTACTAAAACTTACTCTAGAATTCAAAGCCAATTTAAAACTGAAAAGAAAACCCCCTTACTTCCAACTTGGCTTTGTTTCCCACTGCAAGGCTTGGATGATTGCATTTCTGAATTCTCTCCAGTATAGTAAGTTGTTGTTCCACTGTTCTTCCAGCCAATAAAGACTTCAATGCCTCATAGGACTCAGGAACTATAAAGTAGAAATGAAAACTGAGCAGACAAAAACCTGAAATTTGACATATTTAATTCAAGTGAACATCTAACAAATTTCTAATTTGAAAATGTCATTATTCATAAAAACAGACACTGTATAGATTATAAACAAACAGTTTTTAAACACTAATTAACTGTCAGTATATATGTAATGCTACAGATCTTATTAACATTTACAAATATCTAAATGGTGGGTGTCAGGAGGTTGGGGCATCCCTTTTTTGTACCATATCTAGCAACAGCACAAGGGGTAATGAGATGAAGATGGAACTCAAAAAGTTCCACTTAAATATAAGAAAAAACTATTTCACTGTTGAGGTGAGGGAGTCCTGGCACAGGCTGCCCAGGGAGGGTGTGGAGTCTCCTTCCTTGGAGGTCTTCAAGACCCGCCTGGACACGTTCCTGTGTGACTTGATCTAGGTGAACCTGCTTCTGCAGGGGGATTGCACTAGATGATCTCTAAAGGTCCCTTCCAATCCTACCATTCTATGATGCTGTGATAAGTCAGTCAAGAATGTAAATGTTTTCCAACTATTGGCATTTAATTCTTCCCGTATTTGCTGCCTAACCTGAGTACAACTATGTTGACACACGTAAAGCAGAATTAAACTTAACAACACACTCAACCATAAGTTTACCATAACACAATTAGTTCTATGTTTACTTAATACCTAATTAGCTTTTGTATTAAGAAAATACTAAAGGAAATAATTAAGAAACCCCAATCTGGCATATACTTAGTCTTTTGCCTAAGTCCACACGCTAGAAAACATCCTAACCAATTTAAGGTTTTTTTAACTATTTTCATGTGACTGCTTTTCTGGTTAAAGCAAAACCTGAATGCAATTTAAAAGGCTCTGTGTAGTAAGTTATCTGCTATTGATGGAAAAATCCAAGTACTTAAGGAAGTTGTTTAAAAGGTTGTGACAAATACTTTTGTTAGAGAAATCCGCACTAGGACAATAGCTATATGCATTACGTACTTAGTATTAATCACTAGAAATACGTCTCCTCTTTCCTCCTAGGCACAAACCCAAAAAGAATCAAACTTGTAAGTTTGAGGATTTATCAATCTATTCATGTTACATTACAGGGATTAAGCCTCAGAATCTCACCTCTCCAAGCATCTCTGACAAAAATGAAATCCCAAACACAAGCAAAAGCAACCTTTCTCATTTAAATATACACAGAGTTCTATTCTGGCTTCCCCTAGGCAAAACACCGGTACTCCAGATTGGATGTGTTGGTGACCTTCAGAAAGGAGCATGAATCTTCTCATTTTTCTCTGCATTGTTCCTCTACCAATTCTAAGACTGCTCAGGGGAGCAGAAACCAACCTGGGATGAAACTACTCTAGCTCCTCCTGCTCATAGTATGACTAGAGCTGATGGCTAAGAACAGTACTTACTGGCTGCTCTTGGAATAGTAGGAAACAACTATGAAGCAAAACTTCATGGATGAACAGGAATATATAATATCCTGTAGGGCAGAGAAAGGGACTGGCTATAAATCCTCTGAACAGGGACCTGTGGATTGATCTTTTGCTTACCAGCAAATGTATATGGAAGCTCTGACTTGGCAGCTTCCATTTTTGGATCTTGTTGCTCCACATTCAGAGATTCATTTTCATTTGTCACGTGTTTCTTGTGTTCTTTATTCCCTGCAGCTTCTTCCTCACTCTCAAGGTCAGATTCAAGATCAGAGTGGCTATCTGCAGCAACATCCTCCTCATCTTCACCACCAGATTCTTCCTCGCTTTCATCTTCATTCTCATTATCTGTGCTCCCACCTTCCTCCTCTTCTTCCACATCTTTTTCTTCCTCCTCTTCATTTTCAATATCAATTTTTCCATCCTGTCAGTAGAGCAAATAGGCCAGTTCAAAATGAAGTGACAATATACTGCCAGAATCACCATGCAAAGCTATCATTAGATATACATGAACAGTATGTGAGCCTTGCTACCCTGACCCAGCAGTGAATGGCAGCAGCGCTGGCCAAGAAGGGATTTTAAGGAGAGAAAATGCCTACATATATAAGAATAGTAGGGTATTTCCAAAGGGCTGTAAGAAACTGCAAGAATTCTGGAAGTATATGAGCACTAAAAAAATCAACACAAAAGTAAAAACTACTAGAAGATGATATGAAAAGAAATTCAACATCACTTACAGAAGCATTCTGGGTTAAAATAAATACATTCCTTCTATGTATTTATAGCATTTCAGATAAATGTTTGTTCCCACCTTGATTTTATTAATCATCAGTTTAAATTCACATACGTATTTTGTATCTTCCCCTTTGAGAACAGCAAGAGTTCCCTTGCTACTTATGTGTAGGAAGATGAGAGGATCAGTATGCAACAGTCAGGGTGATTCACTACATCACCTTTACAGTTATATTGCTCTGCCACCTTAAACAAAGCTACTTCACAGGGGAAAGGTTCTTTCAGAAACTCATTCATCCTCAGGTTGAAATTTGGTAGAAGCTCTATCAAACACAGCAGAAATCTTTCAAAATGACCAGAAGGGGTAAAGCCCTCTCTTCAGCACAATAAAAAGCATAGAAAGCTACTAGAATAGCATGAGTATAGTAAGTAGATTGAGGGTAACTATGCCCTCTCCTCAATACTTGTAAGACCACACAGAATACAGGGTCTACTTTTGGGCCTTCAAATACAATAAAGACATCTATGAACTGCAGCAAGTTCACACTGGAAAGCCAGTTTACCTTGTAAGACAACAAACGTCTGTCATCTTTATCCAGGATAAAGCCATCAGCTAGATCATCAGCTGACACGTGGCTGGGTTTCTTTTTCTTTTCCTCTTCATCTACCCCACGCATTCGACGCAGTCGATCTGCCTGTGTTGTAGAAGAAAAATTGCACACAGATGTGAGCCATCTAGAACAATCAGGTATCTACACCAGAAAGCTGGATCCCTAAATACTACAGCTAAGAAAACCAAAGAACAAAGAGTCAACTGGGATTATGCAACTTGGTGAAAATTAAAACCAGCAACTNCTACCCCACGCATTCGACGCAGTCGATCTGCCTGTGTTGTAGAAGAAAAATTGCACACAGATGTGAGCCATCTAGAACAATCAGTTATCTACACCAGAAAGCTGGATCCCTAAATACTACAGCTAAGAAAACCAAAGAACAAAAAAAAAAGAGTCAACCGGGATTATGCAACTTGGTGAAAATTAAAACCAGCAACTTGAGAAATTATGGGCATAAGCTGACAATGTTTTTTGTGGGGAGTGCAACCAGATAAAAGCACATAAACAATTGGATTAGCCTATTTGAAAGGCTTCAAACTGGTTTTACCAGAAGCATTATGTTCTCTCATTTTAAAATTTTGCTTAAGAGACAGTGCATCATTGCTAGAAAATGTCACCTTCTGAAGTGCTTTATGGTTCTGCAGTGTTTACCTGTGTATTTTATACACGAAACAAGTTTGTAGTAAACACAGCCACAACATAAGATTTTTTAAGATACACTAAATTTGTAAATTGACACAATGAGCAACAGTGGAACCAATCATTTACAAAAGGACTTCCACCTGAGCAACCAGACAGACTGTGCTTAAAACAAGATGACACGAACAGAAAAGGAAAAAGAAAATAATCCTTTCTTGTCTGCTACTAGCTACAGAGCTGTTCTGAGAAGCCTGGAGGTACCAAAGCCCTGTGGTCCTACAGGTGCCCCTGGTAAACCAAATCAAAGATAAAAAATGGAGAGAAACACCTACCATATTATTCAACCTTTCCATATGACTAGAGCTTCATGTATTAGAAAGAGCATAAAACATTGCCCACGAGAATTCTATTCCTCTGCAAAACAAAGCTATAAAGATGCTACTGCTAGAAGACTTGCCACACCAGAAACAAGTAATTTGCCAGCATATTAATCCAACTGCTGTGCAATAAGATACATCCCTTTACTGACTTACAAGCACTCCTCAACTCTGCATAACTTCAGACATTTAAAGGCAAATCAAAGTGGTATTACACTTTTACTCAAGAAAAATGGCCTCATTTCGTAAACATAGGTTTAGTATGTGACTGTTGAGGGAGTTTTTGTTATGGGATTGCAAACAAAACACAAACAGAAAATTTCCTGAACTCACCCTCTGACGAATTGCAGTTTAGCACAGTCCCTTGCAATCTAAGGTCAAGCAATGAAAATAAGCAGTCACTCCCAAAAGACAAGCCACAAAACAATCTAAACCCATAAATGGTATACCTCCAGCTTCTGGAGTCGTGCCTGCTCCTCTATTGCCAATTCTTCTTCTGTCTTCATCCTTTCTGAAGGTTTTGCTTTCATCTCGAATCCAAGTTCTCGAACAATTATATCATATTCATCAGGCTAAAGAAATATTTATATACTTGTTTATTATCTTAAGTTTCATTATTCTGCTTTGCAGCCACCTCATTGCCAGACTAACAGCTAAGCAGTAAGATGGTTAAGATATAAAGAAAAAGCTACTTCCAAAGAAAGCTGCAAGAACATTCAACTCTGTTTTAAGATGAGGAATGGAATGAACACCTGAATAAAAATTCTACGGAATTTCTCCCTTTTGCCTACTGAAATTACTTACAACTCAAAAATTCACAAATACTATTATTAATGGAAAAACTAAAAATAATGTTAATAATAATAATAGTTTTATTTTCTAAAAATCCCCAGCCAGAATGAATACATTTATAGTTTAGATTTCATTTTATACTGTTAGACATGAGCTAAGCCTTTGATATCTTAGTTATTCAGATGTATGTCTTAAAGAAAACACAAAGTCATGCTGATATTTAGAGAGCTGACAGTAAAACAGTAGCAGAGATTACACTGGACTTGTAAATAGTCTTCTTGATACCTGCTTAAGTCACTGAACCATACAGTTGCTCTGTAACTTGGTTCTAGGAAGTTTTCTTCTTACATGCAACTAGATAATCTTCTACAATTCAACATGAATGTTACAGAGCATTACTGACTCATGCTTTGCATCCTTCATAATTCTTATATTTGATCCACACAAATGAAGCAAAGAAATCTAATCTTCCTCTTCAGCAAATTATTCTGACAAAGCTTTTGTCTCCAATACTACATTACCAACACACTGCAGCAGTCAGCGTATCACAAAACATGTTAAAAACCCCAACAAATCAAAATATGAACTTTTGATTCAATATCTTCTGTTCATTATTGGAGATCAGTTTTAACATTAGTTCACTCATTCTGCCTTTCAAAAACTGGATTCCATTGCCAAAGAATCCATGGAAATTTGTAATGTTCCTTTATTATAAAGTATGAATAATAGAAAAAGCTTTAAGACCATAAGGTAACTATCCAAAAAGTAAATATTTTCATAGAATCATGGAATGGTAGAGGTTGGAAGGGATCTTTGGCCATCATCTAGAGATCATTCTCTTTTTGTAGCTAGAGTACTCAATTTACAAGGAAACATTTGTTGTCAAACATGAATTGTTATATCCAAGGAACACTGCAAAGGGATCCAAAACAAGTCAATGCTCTCAACAATTTTAGTTATTCAAGAAAGTGTATTTTCCATAAAAATTAGCTGTAGTCAACCATGCTGTTCAGTCTGAAACATCTCTCAGACTTGATAAATAATGAAAAGGAATAGGTAATTGAAGCCATATAAATCATATAAAACTCTATATTACTCCAACTAACTGAACTGACCTAAAATTCTAGCATTCCTTCAATGGGGACAGCAGGCAACATTTAATTTTTACACAGTGATGAACTCTGCCTTACGATTAGCCATTACTTGTGTCAGACAGTAGTTTAGCCAAAACCTTACCTTGGGTTTCTCTACATCTTTGTCCTTTCTCTCTGACTTTGGGGTTTTGTGGGCAATAAGGGTTTGGATTTCTTTCCAGTCATTGTCAAGCTTTTCCGTGAGTTCTAACGCATTTTCTCTCCGAGTTTGCCTCTCTTGCTAGAAAAAAAACCAAACCAAACAGCAGCAGTTATGTTTAGATGAACATGAGGTAACATTTACAACGTAACATTCTCTTCAGCAAATTAATAACTTTAAAGAGCTCACATCTTAAAGATGCAAACATTCTTTATGGAAGGTGTAGTATAGAGTTACACTGAATGGCATAAGTATTGCATACAGAAAACAAGTTAGGAGTCCACAAAAAGGGGGATGTGGAGATACAAAAGAATAGCAGGTATTCAATGCATATCCTAAAATGCCTACAAAGTCAGATAGACTTTGTTCAAAGAGCTTGGCCTAGACAGGTATCTCCTTTGTATTTTATGACACTACTAATTTCCATTCTACAAAGACAGAAATTGTGATAGCTTCTTAATGATTGCCATTTAGAGGTAAATACTCACCTTTTCTTGTTTCGATTTGGCTATCATCTCTTCTATCAGCTCCTTCCTAGATTTAGGCTTCTCTTCTTCAGCTTGTTGCCCACTTGACACTTTTTTACGAAGCAGCCCTCCCCCACCTCCAAAGTGAGCAGCAGTTAACTCAGCTAGAAGAAAAAAAATAGACTGTGAATCCTTTTCAAATCCATACATGAGTGCTGGAGTGCTGCAGCTGCTGGGACGGTATCTCCCTGTTCTCTGAATTAATCATGTACTACTCCCATCTCTATGGGAATGGCCATAACCAAAAGAGATTAACAGCAGACACATCATTTATGCTGCCAAAGGTTTTGTGTGAGGTAGGAAAATATTTTTACAATATTTTAATTAGTAATTTTAGGTAGAAAAGTGCAAGAAAGCAACCAGAGCACTCATACTTTATATTCTGCCCAAAGGGCTCAAAATACAGCTACCTATTTGTGCTGAAAAGCCCACAGACTAAAGCAGCTTGCCAAGTAGGTACTTCCAACTTAACATCTACTAAAATCCGGAGAGCTGTTCTGTGTGTGTGGCTAAGAAGTAATCAAATTTGACTTAAACACCCCAACCAATTATGTAACAGTCGTTCTTATTTAAGACAGTATGGAACAAATTATGTACACATACCAACAATAAAATCATCAGGGAATACAAGTATTGAGCAGTGAGATACTAGCTGATGTGACTTACCAGACAGTGTTCCTCTTTCTTCTGTGTCACTGTCACTATCAACAATGTCATTTAGCTTTTCAATTTCTGCCAGAGATTGGCCATAATGAGTTAATTCTTCATCTTCATTAAGATTATAGATATTCTTCTTTCCATAATTTTGCTAAGAAGAGTGAAGCAAACCAATTTAAAACCAAAATATTTTTACTTGTTAGGCAACAAGTTAATAAAACCTGTATTTTAATGCTAGTTGAGGAGATTCTTATTCCAGTGTTCTGCTGTTCTAAAGAGCCAACCAGACCAATGCTTTAATTCAAAGACATTAAACCTTAAGTGAGGGAGTACAAGGCCTGTCTCATTTTTGTACCAATGTAGAAATGGAGTAACTAAGGAAATCTAAGGAAGCTTAAGTTTAATCTGTCTTACCAGTAACATCAATTCTGAAGTGCTGCGTTTTAAGGCCTAATGGCACTGACTGGAACCTACGCAAATTATCAGCAGAATATGATATTATACATATCAATTCAAGTATGACGAAGCAGAAAGGACGGTACTGCATGTACAATTCACAACACAGAACGACAGCCTGTTCAATTTCCTCTAGTCAACAAGTGAAGTGGCTGCTGTTCAACAGCTGTACTGCAAGCTCAAAGTGTATTTGATGGTAGTTGCCTTTTCCTAATTCCCAAATCATAGCAGTCAAAGCAGTCAAGGAAATCAATCAATCAATGAATCTGCCTAAAAATGTCTTTCTTGCATATAAGTGCTCAGAAATGCTCAAAGAAATTTCTGCTTCAGAAAGTTGTCAGGCAAAAACCAGAAAGGTTTTAATGAAAAAAATATTGATTTCCAAAAGAAAAACTTTGTTTTCCAAAGAAGTTCCAAACATGTAAATTAAAAAAAGAGAACATGACCCTGCAAACCCCTCTGATAACAGGGACACTTCTTTTTGAGTGAGGCTTTTTTGGGGGGAGTGATTTTTATTTTTTTTTTTTCAATCCTATACTTTACCTGCCTCTCCAGAGCAAATCGTCTCATCATCTTTTCCTCTGGGCTTATTTTGGTGTTGTATTCACCAAAACGTTTATCTTTAAACACATTTGTTTTTTCCCTTTCTTTATATTCCTTCAGCAACGTTTGAGTACGCTAGAAGAAAAAACAAAACAAAAAGGAGATCAAATTAAAAACCAAAGAGAATAATTACTTTGAAAGCCAAGGCAAGAAAGGCTACATGGTATCCTAGCAACATAATCTAATTTATCAGAATGCAATGAAAGAGAAGGAAAGTTTACTGAGGAAAGAGATGAAAAGCTCACATAATATATTCAGAGTTATTAAGTGTTTTTACAATCTAGCCATATGAAGACAAAATATGGCACACTTTATCTCACCTTTATCACATATAAAATTACTCTGCATTGCCACTGAAGAATGCTGATTTGTCTGATAAAAAAGCACAATCTCTTTAGGTGTTGCCAGCTAAGACAAGAAAAACACCCCATATAGGTACATAAATTAAGCTCTGCTTTAGTGCTGAGCACAGGGGCGTTATGCATCAAAGCAGTAAAAAGAACTTTTGCTGACCTCTGTGAGGTAGCATGTGTTGTACATATGGTATAGGAGACAAGTTTAAGGAGATAGGTTTACTTTTCAATGCTGGTGATCTAATTAATGACAAGCATTAATTTTACCTTTCTATTAACGGAAGCCCAAAGACCTTCAAGTGTGATCTTAAACATTCATAAAGTTTCCTAAAATCTGGACAAACAGTAATGAAGACTCAAAGCTACTTTATAATTTCATGCTGAAGATAATTCACTGTTTCTAAAAGAAGTAAATGCTGGCCATGTTTAGACTGAAAAAAAAAATTAAAGCACATTAAGTGAATCTTACAGAAAAGTATTGTTGCTGTCCATATTACCATGAATTCACAAACTGCTGCACTGAAGGAAAAAGCTGAGTTTCCTACAACAAGCCTCTGCAGTCTCACTGAGCATTCACAATATTCAGATGCTGCTGTAACTGACACTAGAACACAGGTTTCATCTACTATGGAACCAGTTCCACCTTGTATTTATTTCTCACACAGACTATTTAAATTATCATGCAGCTTAAACACTGTGCATGAACTTCAGCATCTCTTAGTACCTTGGATATAGAAAAGTAGTTTTGTTTATCAGTTATTTGATGATGAGAGCACTGATTACTTTTACTGATAAAAGTATGTATTTTGCATCCCCTCTCTCAATGCATGCAAAATTTCCTTTTGCTACACTACTTTAGAAAAAGAACTTTGCTTTTCAGTAAATGCTTTAAATTCTGTTTGACAGCAGATTGTCTGTAACGTCAGAGAACCTACAGAACAAACTTTCAAATTATGCTTTTTTAGCTTTAACAGCATCTATGGAGGTTTTAACTTCTGATTTGTTTGAAGGGATAGATCACAGAGAAATTCCAGTGCTTTACTTAAGGAGAGGGTAGGTTGCTGCAATCTCAAATGCATAGTATGATACAACATTGTCCTTTATGATTTTGGTCAGGCAACTAGTGATGTTAGCAGAGAAAGAAAAACAGGATGGAAGAGAAAAGAGTTATTTTTCTTAAGCCGTATAGTCATTCTCACAAGAATAATGAGGACAGATCATTATTTTGCATAGCAACATACTTCTACAATGCAATTATTTAACCTGAGCACAAAAACCCTTTCTTTGCATCTTCACACTTCTCACTGCTTGCAGACCTTAGTGCCCTTTCAAGCTTTCTCTATTCAAACAAGGTTGTACCCTTACCAAGAAGCTTAATATGTTGCAGGAACCAAATCTGACCAACATAATGAACACTTACAGCCGCCTGCACTCTGGTCCAGTGCTCGCTTGCTGACAACATGTGCCCTTGTATTCTGGACCTGGGTAATCTGAAAAGGGAGTATTCCCACTCATGTGATACGGGAGACTTGCACTACTGAACCCTGCGGATTGCACTAGAGCAAAACGTTTTCAGCAAGCTTTCTGTCATCATCTAAGCAACGTGAGGTGACCAGCCATTCCTCCCGCACTTGAGGGAGGCTGCCTCTATACCTCACCGGAGATGGCTTCAGGTTTACGATCTCTCCCGCACAGCTCCATCTACAGATGTCATTCCTCCCCTCAAGTTCCGATGTCCTCTTACCTTCTTGACGGCCTTGGACCGTGAGACACCAGGCAGCCCCACGTCATTCTTGGTCTTCCTCCCCAGGACGTTAAACTTCTGCCTGTTGACTTTCACCTCAAACGGATTGCTCTTGACCAAGGCCATGGCCGCCTTCGCGGGGCCCTTGGCAGCGGGGCGCGCTGCGGCCTTTCGCTTCCGTTTAGCTGCCTTCCCCATGTCTGCTGCGGCCGCCTGCGGGGCTGCGTGTGAGGCGCGACAGGCTCAGCAAGCGCCCAGCGTGCGGGGACCCAGGCTGGAAGGGACAACGGGCTGAGCAAAATGGCGCCCGGAGGGGGCAAAAGCCCCCGAATTCTGCCCCGGGCCGGGCCGGGCCGCGCCGCTGGCCTCCGCCGCCTCGGCGCCAGGCGCGCGGGAGCTTCCCCCGTGAGAGCCGCGGGGCTGCGGCGGGCCGGGCCGGTCCGGAGCGGCACCCGCGCTCCCCTCACGCCGGCGCGCCCCGACACCGCCGCACGCGCGCCGCCAGCCGCACGGCTCTCGCGAGAGCTTCGCCCAACTACCGCGAGAGTTTGGGCTCGTCTCCCCCTCCTCCTTTGGGACGAGCCGGAGGGAGGACGGGAAACGTTCAATGGACTACATGTGCCAGCAGGCAAAGCGCGGAAGCCCGCGCGTCTCCGCCGCTCGTGCCGCGCTCCGCCTGATGGGAGTTGTAGTCCCGGGGAAAGGGAGGGCGGGGGCGGCCCGAGAGCGTGGAGGCGGAGCTGTCTGGGGCGGGTGGAGGAGGGCGGTGGAGCCATGGTCGGGGCGGGCGGTTGCCGCCCGTTCCTTGCCTCCGCCCTCGGGGAGGGGGAGGCCGGTGCCGGGGCGAACAGCGGGTGATGGGGAAGAGGCGAGCGCGGCGCTGAGGTCCCGCCGGGCCGGATGAGCGGAGGCTGGGCGTCGCGGCGGTGGCGGGGCTGGAGGAGGGGGCGAAGGAGGCAGTAGGGGCGGCCTCCGCTCCCGCCGCCCGGAGGGGAACGAGCCCCCGACCATGGAAATCGAGAACATCGTGGCCAACACGGTGCTGCTGAAAGCCCGGGAGGGTGAGAGCCAAGGCGCGAGGCGGCGGGGAAGGCGAGAGGGGGGAGGAGAAGCGAGAGGGCGAGGCGAGGCGGGCTCGGGGACGCACCGAGGGGGAAGAAAAGGGTCCGAGGTGAGGGGGGAAAGGGGCCGGCGAGGAGGGGGGAGAGGAAGTGATGGAGGAGGAGAGGGTGGGGAGGGAGGAGAGGCTGCCGGGCGGGCCGGCGCTGGCCCCCGGGCTCGGCGCTGGGTCCCGGCCGTGCCCCGCGGCACCTGCCCCGCTCCTCCCGCGGCGTCGGCGTGGAGTTACTGGCTTGTGGCTTGCTTCTGACAAGAAACTCTTTCCTCCTTCCACCTTCGGGCTCTTGATTCACACGGTGTTTTCGCCGGCCGTTTTAAGGTGATAGGTAGTCTGTAGTGCTGGGTTTATTTATAAATATGCATGCGTGTGGATAGAAAGGACGAAGTGACATAAGTCTTCTCTGGAAAAGCCTTGCACTCTGTACTGCTGAGATTCCTGCCTGTGGAAAACGTAGCTGTATTTTGCACTGGAGTGGTTTGTATTAACCTAATACTAGTGTGCTGTTTTCTACTAGATTTTAATAAAAATATTGTTTTAGTCATAGCATTACTTCCAGTTTCATCCCCCACACCGTCTTGACCTGAAGATTCCTCCCCCAACTACCAAACATTTTGAATAGGTAATGAAATTTAACCTAGCACGTGGTTGCTGTTTAAAAAAAGTCTTCAAATAAGATTGTCCTATTGCTTTTTCATGTATGTAACTGTCCATTTAGTGCCCACTTTGAAAGCCTTCCCAGATTACCACTGCACTCGGAGCCAAGTATGTTTTTCAACTGTGTTTTTCAATGTGTATATTCTTTTTGGACTGGATCCTGCTTTTCTTAATTGTGTTGAGAAGTCCCATTAGTTTAGCTGCAGCTGTTTAAAGTGAGTAAGAACAACAGAATCTGCCCCTGTATGTTTTGCAAGTTCCTCCAACTCTAAATGGGTTTGGCACTTACGCCATATGTGTATACAGTTAAATTTGCCCTAAGCAGCGAGAGAGGAAAATCAGCTTTTTTACTTTGAAGTGGAGTTTAAAAACCAGAACAGTGAACACAATTTTGGGACATTTCCCAACCTTAGCTGAAAGGACCACCTCAGACTAGAGGACATGTTTTGGCTGGTTTCACTGACGGTAACATGTCTGTGGTGGTGCTGCCTGAATTTGGAGTTTGCATTGAAGTGATCTGAGAAACGAAGGGAAACTGGAACTTTACTTTGCCCAAACCCTCACCGCAAAGAGTGGAGCGGTAATCTGGAAAGGCTTTTAAGTGGCTGCTTAATGTCAGGTTGCCTCTTTAGTTAAGGTTTCACCATGTTTAAAATAAATTATAGTGGTAGAACTGACTAAACAAGATCTTTTAATGAACTAAAGGAAAGTATGCCAGCAGCTGATGTGAGGAAGATCATTTCTCCCTGATGTGAAACTTAGACAAGTGATAGTATTAAGCTGTTACTCTTTTGTACATTCAGTTGGCCTGGACTTTTTATGTTAGTGTGCCCAAAAATGTGATTTCTGGCTTTGAACCTCAAAAACTCTGTTGATCAGTTGGTATGTCTTTTACCTTTTCAGGTCTGAGTTCCTGTGCATAGGGTAATTTTTACATCACATTTTTCAAAGCACTCTTGAAAGTACTTTCTGTCTGTTGCCTGCTCTCGCTGATTTGGGAATGTTTGGTTTGCTCCATCTGTCTGGACCATTCTATGAAATCCCTGCCCCAGCTCTATTCTTATGTGCCTGGTAGATTCCAAGGGAATGGGATTTGCAAAGGTAGTATGTGAGGTACCTATTCTACTGAAATATGTTCTTTGCTAAAAGGTTCTGACAACTGGGACAGAAGAGCAGTCTTTGAGTTGAGCTTCTCATTCCCACATTCCTCTTACTTCACTGTATTATGTCTGGAGAGGTGGGACAGTATGGCCAAGCACAGAATTTCTGCAGCAAAATTACTATTTCTGTTGGAAGAAAGCAAAATCCTAAGCAATAAAATAGCAGCTTCACTTCTTTTCGCAGATAGACTTCAACCATTCACATATCAGCTTGAGACATCAGCAAGCCTTTCTCCAGTACCTCAGTACATTAGACTGGGCAAGAGATGATGCTGATCTCAATAACTCTTTCAGTTGTAAGAGCAAAAGAAATAAGATGTAAACTACTGTGCTCTGATTTTAGTTTTCAGTGGCACATGGAAAAAGAAAATCAATGTAGGCTTAGTCAGGGCTTGCATGGGTCAGTCTAACTTGAGATTTCTTCATGATGAAAAGGAGAGCAGAAAAATACTGTGCTCTTGGAAGTACCTTGCAGAGTTTTTTGACCCTAGAGATAGGTCATCTTCATTCTCCAAATATAGAAACTGAATCATAGATATTGCATACTTGTCTTCATCTGGTGAAAGGGTATGGCAGAGGCTTAATGCGAATTCAGAAATGCCTGGTAAATATCACCAAGTCTAAACAAATCATACCTGAACACTTCAACCAGACCTAACAGGCAAAATTATGATCCCAGATTTATACTCATGTTGTTCCTCTAATTTTAGGTGCTCTGAAACTTCTGGATATGAATATTGATAGGATGTGAACATGACTGGGTTTTTATATTTGTAGGGGTGCAGAATTAGGACACTTTGAACAGGTAGGTATAGGTCTACTGTTTGTATCTGAATTGATATAGGGAAAGTAAATTTGATCTATATAAGAGAACCAGGAACCTAGCTAGTGTGCTTAGACAAAATGCATCTTGTAGTGATACTTTGTTCTCCTATGGAGTAAAAATAAAGCAGTATCACTGTTCATTTCTCTACCGTCTGCTACTTTCTCAGTAATAGTCTTACTGTGAATTTATTTCATTAGAGGCCTGAATCTTCTAATTTACATGATGATAACATCGGTTTATGAGAGTTTACTAGTGCCATTTTTTAGGCCAGGTGAAACCCTGGCCTAAAAAACCCAGCCACAAAACCTTAAATTTTGTCCTATTCTCTAAGAAGACTTTTCAAAGCATCTTACAAAACAGATTTTAATAAAAGGCTGTCTCTTTCCAATAAAGACTTGAAATGTCTCTGTAGCAACTACAACAGTTCTTTATGCGAGGAAGGAAAGCTATGAGGATTCCTTTGCACATGTGGGTGTTAGTGAGGGCTCATTATAAATGACTCTTGTATGTACCTACTACTAGAAAATATTGTGATGACATAAAGTACATTATGGATGAAAGACTAAGGAGTCAGGAGGTATATTGGGGGTTTTTTCTTTCCTCCTTCACTATTCCAGTTGACTTGCTTGTGCTGAGAGATAACTTGTCCATGGAGAGATTTGCCTCTGGGTGAAAACTGTAGTACAAAGTGTTCTGGATGCCCGTCCCAGTTTCTAAGGATAAGTGGCCTTCTGTGCCAGTCCAGCTCTTTCCCCTTGTGCATACACTGCTTTCTGAGGAAAATCTGTATGTGAGAAAGAAAGATGGGAAAACTTTGTCTTAAGGTGAACCCAGTGGTGGAACAAGCACAAGTGACTTGGTAGGAGAAAAAAAAGAGATAATAAATCAAACTCAGAGTTGATCCTGTGAGCAATGAGGTACAGCAACTGAGACAGAAAAACAGGTAAGTGTTAAGCGATAGTGATGTACAAACTGAGACATAGGTGACGCAAAAGTTTGTGATTTCATAATCTCCTTACTCAAGTTTTTCCACATGCAGGGATTTTTATGTGTAGAAAAGCAACATAAAGCAATATGACTTTTAGTTTTGTATAAGAGCAGAAGAATTAACAGAGTAGTTTATTTTTCCTAGCAGAGAAGTCTTTGAAATGAGTATCTACTGAAGGGCACTGAAGAATTTATCCCATAAATAGGGACAAATAATAAATATAAACTAGCCTATTCTGAATAAAAGCTGAAAGCTCACAAAAATTATTTTTCTTTTAAACTAACTTTTCCCTTTATACTTGCATCTTCTGTTTTTATAGTTATTTCAGTCACTTTCAATAAATCCTTTGAGTGTGGGTAGGCCCCAAATTAATTTTAGCCTCTCATATGTAGTCTGTGATGTTTTGAAGAAAGAAATTAATTACTGTAAGTTTTAAACTGCTTAGAAGCCTTCCTTTTTTCATTGCCTAAAGCAATAGTCTCAAAAAATAGATCCAAAGGGTAGATCTGTGGTTCCTTTGAAGTGAATGGCAGTTTACTCCAATTGAGGATCCGTGCCAAGAGTAGTTGTAAACATACCTGGTCCATTTGCATCCACTCAAAATTTGTTTGTACTGCTCTGGCAGAAGCAATGAGTGAAGGAGAATTGGGTCTGCTGTTAGGCATAGACTATCCTCTATGTCATGATTGATTTAGGCTAAATTAAGGTTATGCCTCAAGCAAATTTTCCCCTAAGCCCTTGATCGTATTGTTTCTAGCCTGTGGTTGCAGAACAGCTAAGATAGTTTCCAATAGGATCCATGAACCAATCTGGGGGATGTGGATTGTTGTGGTTGGATTTTTTTGGTATGTTGATGGATGTTTTGGGTTTGGGGTTTACATCCCCAAATTAGTTTTCAGATGGATCAGCAAGCTCCTTCAGATTTGGTAATGGTTAAGTGCAGCCCAAGGATGGAGTTAGCAGGAACCTTTTAGTAAGAGGATGGCATCACAGTTTGGCTTAAGTGAATCCTGAAAAATACTGGTTTCAGAATTGATATTGTATCAGTGTAGCACTCTTCACAAAAAAATAAGCAGTCCACTCAAATTGTATGTTCTGTTTAGGTTTAAAAGCAACTGGAATAATTCTGTAGGTGAAATACATTCTACTTTTGCTTGCAGTATAAGGTAATAAGTCCATATAGTGTTGGTGGTGATACATAGGCAGATACCATACTACGTGTGTATGTACAACTAGGAAGATAATTCTAAGGAATTTGCTCAGATCACTGCAGTTTGTCTACCAAACTAAACATCTTTATTTAAGGAGTCTAGACAAGTATGAAACCAAGGCTCACTCACTCAGACCCACAAAGGCTATTCAGTAGCAGCAAATATGAATTTTAACATGAATGTGCCGTCAGTTTTTTGTTATTTTTGTCTGTTCTTCCTTTATTTGCCTCTTATGTTCTATTGCACTCCCTTATTGCATTGTGCTTTAAATTGCTGTAAACTCATTGTGGCAGGAAACATGTCTTCCTGTGTTTGTACAGAATTATGCACAATGTCTGCCTTTTTGTCCTTTATTTAATGAACTGTAAGAAGAATGCATGTGGGCATGTTGGAATCTAAATAATTACATTTACTAAATAAACACAACGTGAGAGGTCTAGTTATTGATACATACTGCTGCTTTGCTTATTTCAAATGTGGCAATTTTTGGCAATTTTAACTGGAGGTTTCACAATCTACTTGAGAGAATTTTACTTATTTTCTATCTGTTGTAGTAAAAAAAAAATCCCTGTTTGTCAAGGAGTTGTCTGTAAAATTGGAGTTTTCTTACTGTTTTGGGTTTTTTCCTCCAGTAAACCCCATTCATTAAGTTTTTTATAGACATATCAACATGAAATGTGTACACAGATGTTAGCAAGATTAATAAATTCTAATTTCTGAGGAAGTGCAGAAGCAGTTCAAGATGTATGCATGAGCATTCTTAAATGTGCACGCGATTACTAGAATTGTAGATAGAGCTGATGTGAAGGACCAGTTGTTCAAGTGCTTATTACTGTGGGAACAACAAATGATTGTGCTTATAAACAAGCTGCACAAATGTCCACATAGGCACCTGGGGGTTTGAGCTGCTTACAGTGTTACTGCTCCAACAATCAAGCGAGCAAGAAGACTGCAGCATTACCTTGCTAAAGTCCAACTCCAGACACTTGAGTCCAGTAGTGTGAGGAATATTATCTTTTAAACCATCTGTAATCTATAGGTATGTTTCATGTTTTTATTTCTTGAGCTGCTGGCATTTTTGCTTCTGTTTGTGTTCAGAAGTGCCTTGCCTTGCACAGTGCTGAAGAGGTAGGTGCCTGCCTTGAGCTGGAACCTGAATTTTCAGCTAGTCAATTCTGGTAAAGTTGCTGAGAGCCAGCCAGATTATGTGTATCTCACTTCTGGACAAAAATCTGTCTCCATGTCAAAGTGATGCTACTCGATTAAAGCTAATCGTTGTGACCAGGCTTATTTTTCCAAGGAACTGAGATATTCAAAAATCTTTCTGACCTCCACAATGAAGAATGTTGCAGAGACCCCATAAAACAGTGCTGTATGAACTGTCTCTAAAACTAGAAGAGTGGCAGCCTTCCTCAAGTAGTGATATGTGTGAACTTGTCTGCTATCTTGAAGTTGATGGTGCTTCATTGTTACTGTTCTTATCTGAGGACCTGTGGTATCACTTTTACAATGTTTTGTGTCTTGAAGGTGGATCTTGCACAGGAAGGCCATACCATCTAGATTTGTTACTTAGTGGACTATGTTTATAAATGTCTTTGTAGTAAAAGGCCATATTTAAACAGGGATGTTTTAGTTTTCCAATGAAAGATTTTAATCCTTATCCTGAGTGTTTTGAAGGAAAATGTGTCTGTAAATAGAGGAATTTGAATGAATTCAAATTCAATGAATGGGAATTTAAAATCTTCCAGGAAACTTCCCTGCAGCTTCCTCTGCTGTAGAAAAGATACGGGACAGTGTATGTATCTGGGTTGTTCTCATGGATCTCAATGTAGATAATGTAGAGCTGCTCAATCAGTTCTTTCACACTTTTCATTGAACCAATTGATTCTCACACAGTTAAAGGCATGCTATATGTCACCTTCTTGTTGCAGTTTTATACTTTCAGACCTTATCTGGGTGTGGTCTGGCAAGAGTTTCTCAGCTAGTATCTGACAATCTGGTTTGTGGAATTAGTTTTGCAAGAATTATATTGTAGTAACCTTGCACCCTGAGTACTACATAGCCCTGTGCTTCTTCACTGCAGAGATGCATTGCTTGCTCTTTACAGGAAGGAAAGCTGAAGCCTGGAGGTCTCTGAATCTCAGTGTCTGTGTAGTAGCCACTGACTTGTACCACATAGTCTGTGTACATTTATTAGCCAAAGATAGTATGATATTTCTCACCATTTTCATTCCTTGGGACAGAATCCAAGTTTTCTATCTCAAGGAAGACTGATTAATAATATTCAGTGGACATTGTACTCAATGAAATGAGACTCGTGCTAGAAATGGTATCTGTGAGCAAGGTCACTGTGGCTGTCACCTGAGGACTTGAAAAATACTTTTTGTCTAAATCTGTTTTTACACTAGACCACTTTGTTTTGCCAGAGCATTTTCTTTTTTTTTCTGCAACTAGTTGTGTTTTTACTGGTAAGACAACCACTCTTGCCTTACATAAGGTTTTAAAATGTTTCTCTGAAGTTAAAAGTTGAAAAATGAAAACATTTAAACATCTTTCCCATACCCTATTCTAGTGCAGTGACCTGACTGAATGTAGTACATATCTTTTTAAGAAGTGAAAACATCTAAAGAGATAAATACTAAAGTTCTAACTCAAAGTAATTTGGGGAGAAGGTGAGGTTCCCATTCTCTTCTGCCTGAAAAACTAATTGCAGTTTCTTCACTGTAATGGTGCATTGCTGCATCCACCCTTCTCTTTGTAAAACGGGATTTGCTTCAAGTGGGATATTGTTCTGGCCAGCAATTACATCTGAAAGAGGCAAAAGTAGTAATTCATCTGAACCACACAGGTCAACCATAAAGCAGATTAAACTAACGTCTTTGTTGCTGCTGTGTGAGAAAGCAAGCTGTTAGTCTTTCTGGAAGAATTTAATCTGAAGTACTTCAGAATGAGATCCAGAATAGAAGCTCTGAAATCAATATTAAGACACTTACAAACCACAACTACTATAATTTGATTTTATACTACTTTTAAACTGCCTCAGAAATGGAAAAGGATTTTGCAATTAAGCAATACTATGACAAACAGATTGGCCTTCTCCCATAACTTTTACCAGAAATGGCTAGTTTATCTGTAAATGATGTAGGTCGTGCATTCTCTTTACATTACTGAGACATACAGACTTTTTCTGTGCATTTGCTGTAAATATAAGAACAGTCAGTTGAGAGGAAAAAAAAAGAGCCTGTTGATTGAGTTGATACACAAGAATCAAGTGCTTAGGAGTGCCATTAATAAATTATATATAGTCTTTATTGACTTCCATAGGATGGTGAATTCAATTATGTAGTACATTGTGGTCTCTTTTTGTAAAATGTTCATAATGGTCACATAAGGAACCAGACAAATGTTTAGGGCAAAACACCACAGACTTTCTTGTGTTGAAATGTAATGCACCAATGATCCTCTTGTTTTGGTTTGGAGTTTTTGTTGTTTTTTTTCTTTGACTGTGCTTCAGGAGATTATATACTTGGTGTATGTCACAGTTCAGTTTTACTTTTTCCCCAGCAGCATTATGGTATGAATTTGGGTCAGTTTATCATTTTTGATCAGTAACGATTGCACTGTGTCATGCACAAATGAGTCCTGAACGGTTTGTAACAGAAGAAATTTAATTCTCTGGATCTTGCAGCTTAGTGTATTTTTTTAACTGCATGGTTAAAAATTAAGGTGAAGTTTCTGGCGTTTTTTGTGATCATGTAATAATCTATACCCAGTCTTCTTTTTATTCCATGTATTTGAGTAAGCTGTCTATGTTAGCATTCATTGGGATTTTTTTATGCTCAGTTCTGTTAGAAATGCTCTTTGCTTTTGTGGTTTGATTTTATTCAAGCATATATTCAACTTCTTTTAAACGTAAAAAATATTTTGTTAAAGTAGTTGAAGTTTGTTTTAACAATGCTGTTAATTACAGTTTCGTGATTAGTTCTGGTACTGCATGAAATATGAGGAGGGAAAGTAGAGTCAATGTTGTAAAATACTTTATAAGGCCAAATGGCTTATGAAGCAATGTTAGGAAATAAAGTGCAGAAGGTTTTTAAGAGAGTGTCAGTTTAAATAATCTCTGCAAGCCAACTTTTTTAGGTTTTGTATTCTTTATTTGTTTACTTTTTCTAGTGCTTGTTGAGCAGCATAGTGAGAGGTCAGTGCTCTTGTTGGCAAAGATCATGTAAATTTTGATATGAGCCAGGGTATACTAAGCTGGCACTGCTCTGACTGCAATGAGGGAACTGTTCAAGAAGATACATGCTTGAGTGAAGAGTTTTAGTTCTATTTAATATGTGTTTTATTATTCTGTAGGTGTTGATTCATTTCTAACGATTTGTTTCTGAAAGAGTTGAGTGCTCTTTGCTGCTCGGTTTCTATTCGGGTTACATAGGGTAACTCCCTTCCTTTCAGTCACATTGTGGTTAACGGTATATGTACTGCTTTACTACAGTTAAAAAGTGTCTATGTAGTTTTGCTACTGTTCTGTCATGTGGAAACGCATCTGGCCATATCACATAATAAAATCTTTTAAATCTTTTAAAATCTTTTGCAGCACAAGAATTGCTCTTCCGCTGAAATGATTCACAATTAGATGTGTCTTTCCTATAGACATTGCTCTGCTTTTTTGACAAGTTTGCAGATCTTTTGTAAATGGAATTGGCTTATTCAGATCAAAGTAATGCGATAAAATTCCAGTTGAACATGGAAAGTGGAGCAGAGATTTATTTTTTTTGAGAAAAAAATGGGAAAAATACTGTAGTTATCTTTAAAAAGGAATTTAATGCTAGTACTGTGAAATCTGAAACATTGAGAAGGATCTGAATTCTGCAACAACCAAATTTGTGAAATCTGGTATTCTACTAGTGTTTTGTATCCTGTATTCTTCTAGATCAATGATCAATGGGTACACACATTTATTAGTGGAGTCTACTCTTATTATTATTACTGCCCTTAAAAATAAAATATTATTTATGTACAACTTGATTATCCAAAATTACTTTAAGAACTTTGTTCTATGTATTTCGTTACTTATCTTGAACATCTTCTGTTCTTTAGCATGGTTGAGAGGTAATTCTCACATTTTTTCTTGTTTCTGCCTTTGTTCTGTCATTTTCAGAATGGCTAGATATTTCCCTTATCTCTGCAGTGAGTATGTATGAACAGCCAAAATGTTAAATATTTGTCTTGCAAAATACTTTCTGCGTTTTTTAATGTTTCATATAAAAGTTCTCTATCAAGTTTTCAGTCTTCATCAACAATCTGGATGAGGGAACAGAGTGTACCCTCAGCAAGTTCCCTGATGACACCAAACTGGGAGCACTGGCTGATTCCCCAGAGGCTGTGCTGCCATTCAGCGGGATCTTGACCGGCTTGAGAGTTGGGCAGAGAGGAACCTCATGAGGTTCAACAGGGACAAGTGCAGAGTCCTGCACCTGGGGAGGAACAACCCCACATACCAGTACAGGCTGGAGATTGTCCTGCTGGAGATCAGCTTTGCAGAGAGAGATCTGGGAGTGCTGGTTGAAAACAAACTAATCATGAGCCAGCAATGTGCCCTCGTGGCCAAGAAGGCCAATGACATCCTGGGATGCATCAAGAAGAGTGTGGCCAGCAGGTCAAGGGAGGTTCTGCTCCCCCTCTGTTCTGCCTTTGTGAGGCCTCATCTGGAGTCCTGTGTCCAGTTCTGGGCTCCCCAGCTCAAGAGGGACAGAGACCTTCTGGAGTGAGTCCAGCACAGGGCCACCAATATTATCAGGGGACCAGAGCATCTTCCTTATGAGGAAAGGCTGTAGGAACTGGGGCTGTTTAGTCTGGAGAAGAGGAGACTGAGGGGAGATCTTATTAACATTTACAAATATCTAAATGGTGGATATCAGGAGGTTGGGACGTCCTTTTTTGGTATTGTATCTAGCAACAGGACAAGGGGTAATGGGATGAAGCTGGAACACAAGAACATCCATTTAAACATAAGAAAAAACTATTTCACTGTTCAGGCGAGGGAGCCCTGGCACAGGCTGCCCAGGGAGGATGTGGAGTCTCCTTCCTTGGAGGTCTTCAAGACCCACCTGGACATGTTCCTGTGTGACCTGATCTCGGTGAACCTGCTTCTGCAGGGAGGTTGGACTGGATGATCTCTAAAGGTCCCTTCCAGCCCCTACGATTCTATGATTAAGTTTGTTATTGGATTAGATATCCTTGTAGATGGATTTCATTTAGTCATGAAAAGTGATCTGACAGCTTTGTGCAAAGTGACCTGCTTGTATGCTGTTAATGTTATGTTTAATTTTATCCTGACATAGTATTCTGGTTTACATTACTCTTTTTTTTTTTTTTTTTTTTCTTGTAGGCAAACGGAGTGGACGTAGTAAAAAATGGAGAGAGATGCTGAAGTTGCCACCTGTTAGTCATTGTGAAGGTATCAGATGCTCAATCGGTAGGTGTCCTATAGAATGGCCAGTCTGGGATTTTTTTGAGAGGGAAGGGTAAGAGTTTGGTGTTAATGAAAAGATTCTATCTTCTTTTTGAATGCTAATTAGCAAAAAAAGCTATTAAACTTTTAATGTGGTGGAGAATTTATGAGAAGATAAAAGCTGTATCACAGTTCTTTGTTAAAGGAAACTGCTCCTAAAGGATAAATTTACAAAGCCATGAATTAGAAAAGGACTCATGTTGTAATTTGAAGGACATGATAATTTATTTCACTCTTTTTTTTCTTAATTTCTTATAAGACTTTTTTTAACCTTTTCTGTTATTACTTTGAATTCCGTCTTTCAGAACAATCTTGTTTGCCATGCTTGTTATTTCACAGTATTGTTGCTTTCCACCACCCAACCTCAATGAAACTTAACCATATTATTCAATGTGTTTTTAATAAATGTGTGTTTAAAAAGCCACAAATGTGCCTGGAAGTGAGTGTTTCACTGCTCTTTGAGGTCATTATGTGCTTTTCATGTCTTACGAAATATATTAGTGTAAAATCTTCACGTTTTAGTGATGCTTTTGTGACCTATTCTGAAACGTAAGTAATGACTGTGCTATGACAAAGATAAAAATAAAGATATTTACTTATTCTTTCTTTCTCAGAAAGAGACTATAACCAGCTTTGTGACAAACAGCCAATAGGAAGACTTCTCTTCAGACAGTTCTGTGATTCCAGACCAGATTTGAAAAGATGCATTGAATTTCTGGATGCAGTGGTAAGAACCAAGAAATTGGAGGTGGATATTCAGTAGCCAATGGCTTATACATTTTTATTTGTAAAAAGTTTGGGTTTTGTGCTGGCTTTGGCTGGGATAGTTAACTTTCTTCATTGTAGTTCATGTTGTGCTGTATTTTGGATTTTTGACCAGAACCGTATTGATAACTAAATTTTAGTCATTGAGTAGCGACTACATAGCATCGAGACCTGTGTTTCTCACCCTTCTCCATAAGTGAGTAGGCTGGGGGTCCACAAGTAAGTAGAGGTATGGCTGACCCCAACTGACCCAAGGGATGTCTCATACCATGACACTTTTGAGTTAGCAGAGCCAGCAGAGAAGGAGAAAGTGTGGAGGTTAGAGCTATGGTGTTTGCCTTGCCAAGTAGATGGTATGCATAATAATGAAGCCCTACTTTTCTGGAGATGGCTAAACATCTGCCTGCCCATAGGAAGACACAAATTAGTTTCTTATTTTACTGTCTATTAAGCTATTAACCTTATCTATGAATATGTCTTTATCTCAATCCGTAAGTTTTCTAACTTCTGCTCTTCTGATTGTATTTGGGAGGAGTGGATGTGTGAGGCTGAGCTGCCTACCAGGGTTAACACACAATAGTTTTAAAAATGTTATTTTTTCTGTAAATCATGTCCATTCACTAACACAGCTTAGATGAGAGTATAATGCAGTTTGGTCTTTGCCAAGTATAAAGCTGTAATTTTTGGTAAACGTCAGAAAATTCTGTCTCTGTTACTTGTAGGAAGATGTTTAATATTTCCTATAAATCTCTTCTGTCTTGGGATGGTCAGAACTACAAAAAATAGGCATGATGGGCACAGTCGAAATCATTTTAGAGAGGCATATTGTTTGACTTCTTGAGCATAAAAGCATGTGTGTACAATGAATATTACTTATGATACTCAGACTTGAAAATGTTGTAAACATAGACTTGAAAATGTTGCAACTTGCATGAAAGCCCTAGGCTAGACAGAATGTGCTAATTAAAAAAAATACAATGGAGATGGAAATTTAAGGAACCATCTACAGAAAGAGAAAAACCATATTTTAGAGACCAAAGGAAAAGGAAATGCTTTGTCTTGATACAATTCACAGAATCGCAGAATGGTAGACATTGAAAGGGACCTCTAGAGCTCATCCAGTCCAACCCTCCTGCTAAATGCAGGTTAACCTCAGCCAGGTTGCACAGGAACGCGTCCAGACGGGTTTTGAAAAGCTCCATTTGCATCTTACTAACACTAAAGAATGAGAGGAGGAAGGAGTTGTGTCTGTAGCCTCACATTTTTCTTAACAGATTTATCTGAGGACTTTTTTATGTGGAAAGGGAAAGTAACAAGAAGAGTAATAAGGCAGATTACAGTCCCTAAGAGAATAACAGTAGCTCAGAGCTTTTGACTCTTTGTCACTCATAGTTAATTCAAGCACAGTAAGATACAGTCTTAAATGGAAATTGATGCCAAAAGAAGATTTTTTTCTTCATCCCACTTGTTTTTGTTCTTCTATTGGCAGGGAAAATGACCAAAGAAGACAGAAATAGGGTAATGTTGTTGCTTACATGCATTTGAAAATATAGTATTGGAATGGAAGATGGCTCTGAAAGGTACAGAGTGTAAGGAAGTTCATAGGATTATTGCTGTGCCTCCCACTACACAATATCCTCCTTCCCCTTATGGGACTATAAACTAAGCCTCTTGATCAGCTAAAAAGAAACTTTAATATCCACTGAGTAGTATTGCCTTATATTTGCCAATGAATCTTTATGCTATTAGACTTACTCCCTGGTTGTATTTCACTGTAGTTTTGTGACTCTTAGGACTTGTTCTAGCACCAAATACTAGAGACAAATTTAACAGCTAGAGACATAAAAGGGATTAAATGGAAATCCAGGGCAGAGCAACTAAATATCCTGAAGTGAATATATGAGCATCGCACAATGGGCAGACCACTGACAACTGTGGATGTATCCCTAATGGTTACAACTTCTGTATACATCCTTAAAAGCTTAGATAAGGAGTATTAGAATCTTTGGCAGCACAAAGGAGAAAAAAATCTTTGGCATGACTGTAAGGCAGATATGTCTTTGCTCTACAATGTCATTTTTTCAAGTTTCTCTAAGAGGTAACTGTGGTTTACACTAACTGAAAATTTAGAATCGCTTTGAAATACCCAACCTATAATGATGTGTGGATTGCAACACTTCTGCAAATTAACAAAGACTGTCATAGTTGAGAGAATCCAATGTAATGAATGATTTCACAATTCACTTTTTCTGTTTTTTACCTCCATTTGAAAAATCCTTGTCAATTATGCTTGGAAATCACTGAAACAGAAATCTTTCAAGGGCCAAGATGATTTCTAATTGGTGACTCTCATGATCTGAAAGCTGGCTTGCTGTCTTGATTAAGGAATTGAGATAAAATGCCTACTGGCTTTTGCAGATGGTTTCTGAGTTAGCCTGAATGTCTTTTCTTGACTGGAGTTCAGCACATTTGTTCAAGCTTTCACTGGGGTGGGGTGGTAGATTTGAGGGTTTGTGTTGGTTTTGTTTGTAAGCCAGTAGTGAAGGGAAAGGCTGTGGTTGTGGGGTTTTTATTTTGGATTTTGCCTATTTTTTTCTTTTTAAATTTCAAATGAATTTTAGACTTAATCTTTCTGAAAATAAGCTTTCTAGCATAAAATGCCATAGTTCTAAGATTTGCATCTGAATTAAAATTCTGACTCTCTTATAAGGAGCAATGTGATTTCAGCAGCCAAAATGGCAAAATCAGGATGGTACAAGTTGTTCTGTGTTGTCTACCCATACTAAATACTACAGCTCTTGAGAAGGTGTGACCTTGAAATCTGGAGTCAGCTTGGCTTTACAGAAAGAAGAGTTGTGAAATAATTAAATAAAAGTGACAGAAATTAAAGTGAGGAATTACAGTTATCCAGTCATCTAGTGACTCATTTCACTGGCCGAGGACAAGGTTACTCAAGTATGAAAAAGAATGGATGACAGCTCAAACTTCCCTCTTAAGCTCTGTGAAATTAGTTGACAAGACTGTCTCTTAAACTTCCTTTTAAATTACAATATGTGCTTGAAACAGTATGCCTAACTGTTCATATTCAATTAGTGACTACCATGGCATAATTAAAAATGTTGAATGTGGTAAATGCACTTCTGTGGTTGATTTCTCTGACCTGCTCAGGTTGTTTAGTAGTTGCAGAAAAATTCCTTACCATTAGGCTGACTGTTGTAGCACTAAAGCAGCAAAGCTAATGTCTTACGGTCATTTATGGATTTGAGTACTGTGCTGAAGTGGTTCATACCATAATGTCTCAGCAGGAAAAGATGTTGATGCCTTAGTAGTGAGCTGGTGAAATTAGTTGAAATGATTGCAGAACTGGAGTTATTTCCAGTATTGTATGTGTGTGATTCTTGGAATTGTCATCTTTCAGTGTCCTCGTTTACCTCAGAAAGGTACATAACTTCTGTGATTAAATCCATCACTTGAAGCTTCCAATGAGGTTCTTAGTGATGGTTGTCTTCAACATGTCAAACAGTTATTTTGTATGATACAATCTTCCTTTCTGGAGGTCCACCATATATTCTTTGTTCTTAGGTACATGCTTTTACGTTCTGAGATATGAAATAAGCTTTGATGGAATTGGCCAAGCTTATGGAGCTAGTACAGGTTGCTGTTTGAGAGTGCTCTTTCTTTATTCAGCCTTCACCAGATTTTGTCTTTAAATGTTGTAACTTCTGCTTCTAGATTATTCCTTAAAATTAAAAATAGTAAGTAGTTCTTGGAGTTTTTCAATACTAGCATCTGAAGATTGTTGGTTGTTTGGTTTTTTTCGTAAGTAGCTACCTGTGGAGCTCTGTTAAACTCCCAGTTTTTCTGTAAAACACCCTGTATTGCATTATGCTCATCTACATCACAGTGCCATATACTACTAAGTGAAAAACTTCATGAAATTTTTATTTGCTCAGTTCTAATTTTTCAAAGAATGAAGCTGGGTTTGGTCTAGTTCTCATTTCCAGTTAGCACGACATTGTAGACAGTAGTAGTTTTATCCACTTTTACCCATGACTGTAGTAAAGAAAAAAAAATGTAATAAAGAAAAAGCTGATTGTTGTACTCGTATTTAATTCTTTCCCATCTGGATCATTCTGTCCTACAATACTACATAAATACTATTTCATTGTGGTTGATCTAATTTAAGATCTAGGATGAAGTTTCTCTAATTGCATTCAGACTAATTGTTAGTTTTCATGTGTTTTCCAAAAGTTGATTTCCATTGTTGGGTTTTTTTAAGACTGTTCTTTGTACGTGTTTCACTGTATAGCCTAAGCATCTTTAAATAGATTTTAAATAATGAGAGCCTTCAATTGCTTTTACGAGAGAAGCACTGTGTTCTTCGTGATCAAATTTACCTAGCATCATGTAAAAGACTGTAGTGCCATATAGCTCTGAACATAATCTAATTTTCAATTCCATTCTCCTAGGCAGAATATGAGGTATCTTCAGATGAGAAGCGTATAGACTGTGGCCTGAAAGTTTTAGAGACATACTTCACTAATGGGGTAAATATATTCTGTTGCAAAATACTCTCAAATGTTTTGTAAATGTCAGCTAAATAGAGATCTAGGTGGTTGCATTGTTTTTAGTAAATTGACTTTCAGACTTCATTAGTCCTATATTTGTCTTTCTGAAAGGTCTGTTGCCTTCTAAAATGGTGAAACTCTTCAACTGGAGCAGAAACCTTGACTGATCTTTGCTTTTTAAGACTTCTACCATTATGATTTATTCTCCTCTGTTTTTTAATTAAAATACTGGTCTCAAGTAAAGATATGTTTTTAAATAAATTTCCTTAGGATCTAGAGTTCTGTAGTCTGTAGACACAAGACCAAGGAATCCTTGAGCATCCTGTGTGGCTTTTGTTGTTTTGCTGTAAATTTTCACAGTTGCTACAGGTTTTCACAAAGTAGTACTTTTTTGGTCTTGTTCTAGAGCATTCTTTTTCTCTATTTTTCATGGAGATCAGTCATAGCTCATCTTTTGCATATATTAGATCTAACTGGTTGAATTTTAAGTGTCTGTTCTTCAGTACCCAGTATCAGCTTTTCTGTGAATACATAACTAGATGTTTGCTTTCTATGAATAGATATTCCTTCTGCTTCTCTTACTTTGGTCATCTTGAGAAGACTTTACTTCAAATGAAGGTCTTTCAGGTGCCTTAAAAGCAGATCGATGCCAAGTTTGGCACATCTATTCTCATAAGTTCTTTGGAACTATCATATGTCACATGCAGGTTTGTTTTGTTTTTTTTTTTTTTACAAAAAAACAACAAAACCCAAAGCCTACCCCAACTCTCCAGGTTTCTTTGGAGTGATTTGAAATAGTTTACCAACTTGTGTTTCTTTCCACTTCTTTTATCCTGCCAAGCCAAATGGATAAATTTGCTTCTGTGGTGGTAGACTTATAGAAATAAAAAGATAATGGTCTTAGTGTCAAGTTTGTTTCCCCAGATACTGAAATAGTAAATAACAATAATAGTTTTCAGTGCATTTTTCTGTAATAGGGAATAAATGACAGCTTTCCTGAATGTGACTCTCTTGGCTTTCTCTTTAGTCAAACCATTCCTTCCTTTTCTTACATGAGAAGGTTACATTATTTTGTTTCACTTTGAATACATAATTTCTTGTCATTCTGTTGAGTTACAAAATTGCTTTCATTGCTGCCTTTTTTTAAAAATTATATAAAGTCTGCAGCACACTTACCAGAAATACCTCAGGAAACAGTAAATGAATGTAAAGCAAGACTGGAAAAGAACCCTTCTAAGGATCTTTTTATGGACTGTACTAGGTAAGTTAAAAATACATAATGCTAAGTTTGAGTATCACAAGAGAAATCTGTGTGTTTCTGAGAAAAATGGAAGGTGAAGTTATTTCACCTAGGAGTATTTGGTCTCTGAAATGAATGTAGGTAAGACATTTTCAACAGATTTATGAAAGGACTAGGTTTCTTTCAGATGGAATTTAGATGCTTGACTTCTGCACAGCTTGTTCTTTTAATGCTGTTTTTGCATGAAATCACACTATCTTCTATGAAGCATTCTGTAAGTTAGAACATTTCTCTTTATTATATCATCCTTTTGAGTGACTTCTCTTTCATGATGGTGGTACTCGGAAAAATATGGAGTTATAAACTGGAGCTTGAAAGGTTTCTGAACAACATCACAACAATTTATGGTTGAAGCCAGTAGTTATATTCCTTTAAGATGACTGCTTAGATGATTGTGTCAGTTAAACAAATGCAACTTGTTTTGTTCTGAAGTCATGAAGAGAAATTACACACAGCAGCAGCAGCAGGGAAGGCTTTTCTTAGAGGGATGGTGCATGTTTACTAGTGTTGCATGTCTTTCTAAAGCTTCTCTATTTCTGATATTACTGGTTCTTCAAGGCATGCTTGATCATGTTGAAAGGATTACAGCATGTTTTGTCATTGCTTGGGTCATCTCCTTAGCAACAAAAATAAGAATATAACAACCTGAGATTATAAGATTGAAAGGGATGTGTGAGAACACCTAGTAAAATATGTCTCAAGTGGAGGATCTGTCATGTAGGTCATCCCATTTCCTCTGTCCAATAAATATCCAAATACAGTTTAAATGACTTATTTTCCTCCCTGCTCTTTCCCTAGTGTGTTTAGTTTGAGGGGAATGATAAAGTACCCGATGTTCATATTCAAATATGGCATTTAGTATTTGAATTTCAAATCTTAGAATAAAACTTTACTTACCAGTCTCCAAAGAATGTATGGAAATGTGTAGATACTTCCCATAAATACCTTTTAGAGGTCATACTTGCAGGGTCGTACATGCATTGCATAGCTACTTAAAGGCTGATGTTTCGGTGGTCTTGAAGACACTTAATGAGAATGCAGAGATCAAACTTTCTAGTTACTGTAAATAACATCAGTTTTGGCATTCACAAGTGTTTTAACAGGAATAGTTTTCTGTGACAGGCACTCACCTTGTGAAACATATAAGTTAAAACCATTGTAGAGCACAGCGATGTTTTTCTGCCTAGAGTTTCACTGGTATGTTCATGTTAACAGATTGATAGCACCTCCTGCTTCATCAGGTTTTTCTTCAGCACAAGATTAATTTAATTTTTCTGTTGGTAGAATTGTCCATGAATACCTGAGCAAAAGACCTTTTGAAGCTTACCAAGAAAGTGTGTATTTTTCCCGCTTTTTACAGTGGAAATGGCTGGAAAAGTAAGTCTGTTTATAAGGTTTGCATTATAATTTTGCTTTGCTTTGTGACCAGTTCTCCTTGTTATGTTAGAAATGCTGTAGAGCCCTATGAATGATACTGCCTGTCTGAGAAATTATGATCTCAAAGACAGGATGTGAAGGATGATGTTGATGTGACAGTGAGAGAGAGAATACTCTGGTGGAAGTACCTTCCCAGTAGTCTTTAGGTGGTAAATTTTTATTGGGTAAATATCATATAGATATATATTTGGCTGTCAAATGTGCAGTGGGATACTAATCTCTCTTGGGAATGCTATTGTCTTTTAGTTTCAAACTTGGTCTAATTAGTGGTTAATAATCAGAATAATCTGTTTTTATAACCCCTTGGGTGATTGGGTAACTGATCAGTTTTTCAGGGTGGTACAGACACTGATGTCATAATTACAAGACAGTAGAACTTTTATATATCAGGATCTAGTTTGGGCTCTTAAATCAATAATAAATGCATGTCAAAACTTTTTCGGAAGGCTGAAATTGGTACATATTGATTCTTACTCAGCACTGCTGGGTATCATGATCACATAGTCAAATGTTAAGTTACTTGAGCATGAGTTTTACAGTAAATTCCACTTATTCAGTGTCTTTATTTGACTGCATTAGTAGTGAAAGCCAGGAAGAAAACTAGGAAGTTACTGAGACAATTTAAATAAATCCTCTACCAAATGTGAACTTCCATTTGTTTTCTTGAGAGCAAAACTCCCTTAACAATGAATGCTCTTAAAAGTCAAACCAGACCACCCCCACCATGAAATAGACCTGCTCTGATATATGCTTAGGGATGATTTAGCATAGAATGACTGACACCTTTACTACCTCCAGTTAACCCCTCTTCCTCCATGACTTCAGTACCTTAATAACTCTGCTCTTGAGTTGCATACCACAACTCATTCTTTTTTGAAAAGGTGAAACAGCAAAGTCAGAAATGGTTCACCTTCAAAATGCTGCATTGTAAGCATGGTCTCATTGAAACATGGCTTACATGTCAGCATACACTTACTAAGGAAGACAGCTGGAGGTGCTAAATCGGCTGTTGAGATCAGATAAAGCTTAATAGTAAACAGCATAGAGCCTAACTGATCAGCTTCCTGCTATTGTGAATGTCTGATGACCACATGAGGGAGCCAATGTTTCTAATCAGAGCACCCCTTTCATTTGAGATTCAGCATACTATAATACTGCCTTCATAAGGTCAACTTAATTGCTGTTCTGTAGAAGGTCATAGAACAGGAAGGAGAAAATGAGACTTCAGGGTAGGGAGGGAATTACTAACTCTAGCAATTCCTGTTGCAGTAATTGTTTCTTTCTGTTAATCAGGCAACCAGTAACCAAACACACATTTAGGCATTACCGAGTACTAGGCAAAGGTGGATTTGGAGAGGTGAGTACAGAAGTATCTTTCTGTGAGGCGATTTTTAACAATAAAAAAGAAGTTAATACAAAGGGGAAGCAGTTTGTTACCTCTTGACTCTTAACAGTTTACATTTGACTCATCACATAGCAAACTGTTGTCAATGAAAATTGTGGGTTTTTTATCTGTTAGTTTCAGTATTGTAGGTCAAGCACAGTTGGAGAAAAATTCCTCTAGCTGACAACAGTTGCTTCTGTTAAGAAGTTTCATTGGCAGTGAGATTGTAGTATTTACTTTATAATTACGTAGAATATTCCTGAACCTAATTGGGAAATCTATAGAGCTTATTAATTCTGTTAATAATTCATTAGGCTTTTTTCCACCTTCATGTTTGAACTGAAGCGTCATGTTTAAGGGGAAGGAGGATTACTATTAATATCTTTCTCCGGATGAATCTAACTTCTCCAACATGGATCCATGTTGCATATCTGTCCTCCTTCCTGCTTGCCTAGACATATACTGTTACCACAGTCAAGTGTTTCACCAACACAAGATCCACAGTTTTACTGAACTGTCCAACCCCAACAAAAATGGTTTGGGTCCTGTGTGATCACTTTTTCTACTTCTGTTACAGCTTTTGTGACCCCTCAAAGATACTTGATGGGTGAAAGCTCTGTATTGATGCTTAGAGACCTTCATTTTCTGAGAGCATTCAAGAGCTTGGAAAAAAAAAAAAAAAGGAAAATAAAATTATATCTTCTTGAAATTTCAAAAAATACACCTAAGCATCTCTGACCCACCTTCTTTCATTTTTAGGTGTGTGCTTGTCAAGTACGGGCAACAGGAAAAATGTATGCTTGTAAAAAACTAGAGAAAAAGAGAATAAAGAAGAGAAAAGGAGAATCAATGGCTCTAAATGAAAAAAGAATTCTAGAAAAAGTGAATAGTAGGTTTGTAGTAAGTATCTATTTCTGATCTTGTGCTCAGAAGTTTGTCTCGCTTTGTTTGCTTCATTTCAGTCAACAAAGACAAATTTGTTTAAAGAATGTGTGACTGCTGAGAGCAGTGATTGATAGAATAATGTTTTGTGTGTGACTGTTGATAATTCTGCACAGTGGACATTTTTTATCCAATATGGAATTATTTGTAGTCTTGTTTGCTTCACTTCTCCCAACTAAAACATTAGGTTGGGATTCGGCATGCTGATGCCACTGAATCTTTATCTTCTGTTTAATGATGAATAGATTCTTCTATAGTTCTTAGACTTGAGTAATCACTGAAATTCTAGTTCTGCTGCAGCCTATGACTGTGTTTAATATAAAGAGTATTCTATATACTTTATTTCATCCTATTTTTCCTTCCCTATTTCTCTTTGCTGTTTTTTCTTCCAGTGCATTGTTCTCTGTTTTCTTCTTTTACCCCCGTCTTGCCTCCCGTTACACCTATTTTCTTACAATTAATGCTGATTTCCAATGTGATTTTTGGAGACAATTCATAAATGCACTTTAAAGGGTCACCCCTTTAAGAGTCTGCCATGTAATTTACATTAGAGGTTGCATGACCTGCATTTCTATGACTGTAATAGTAGAGGTTCTGTATCCTTAGGGTTTTTTTATAGCATTTGTTAGTCTTTTGCTTATACATTTCAAGACAAACGTGAAATTGGACTATATCAATTCAGGTTAGTTATTATTGCTTTGCTATGTACTAATGCTTAAAGAAGTACCTGGGATGTGAAACGAGTAACGTAACTTTTAAATGGAAATTCTACAGAATTAAAATCTTAGTCTTAATATTTTAACCTGATGCTATCGTGCCAATTATGGTCTGTTAAAAGCTCTAATTACTAAGCAGTGAACTAACTTAAAATGATCAAAGATGTACCAAATTAACTTTCCCTCTGGTAATGCTTATATTTTCATTAAGTTGTTGCCATTTAAATGTTAATTTTAAATGTATTTTGGTTTTAGGTCTCCATTTACTTATGTCCATTTACTGATAAATATTTTTATTACTGTTCAGAGAGGATTTTGAAGTACCTGTGTTACAGAATAGTAGAAGTTATTTATAAATAAATAAATATGTATGTATATATAAAATATATGTATTTCCGATAAGCTTTATGTCTTAAAAAAATCCTATAGAATACCACCAGCTAAAACAAAGACTACGAACTTCTGGCCAGGTACATTTATGTATCTTTGCAAATATTTTCTCACAAGGCTTATGGGCTTGAATTGATTGACACCGAGTCCAGAAATTACCTGAATTGATCCAGAAATTGCTGGTTTTAGAGATGAGAGAGATAAGAGTAAAACTTCTATTTTTGAGTAATATTTTTTAACATATCTACATACTGTAAATCAATGGTTGATCTAAGCTGAATTTCACATTGCTTTAGGGGATTGAGCATCAGTTATTTTTTTCTCTCACCATGCAAGGAGTTTTTGATGTAACAGAGATTTGATGTTTACAGAGATTATTATAGGTAATGTGCAGCTCAGGGCCATCATCATCAGGTGTATCTTCTGGATGGAGCTCTAGGTATCTAAACAGAGCTACAGATAAGTCACTGAACTTGTATTATCATGTAGGGTATGTGCGTGCATGCAAATTAGTCTGAATTCCTTTGTGCCTTCAAGTATCCCACAGGAATGATTCTTTACTTGGCTGTTTTGTTCTTTTTTGTTTTAAAAAAAGAGGATTCACATCTTGCTTGTATTGTCAAAAAGAGCTGTGAAGGGTGTTGGGGTTTATGAATGAATAATGGTTGTCTTTTCCTCCTGACCGTTTTTAGGTTAGTTTATCCTATACATATGAGACGAAAGATGCCCTGTGTTTAGTATTAACTATAATGAATGGAGGGGATTTGAAATTTCACATATATAACATGGGAAATCCTGGCTTTGATGAAGAAAGGGCTATTTTCTATGCTGCAGAGCTGTGCTGCGGTCTGGAGGATTTACAGAAGGAGAGAATTGTTTATAGGTGAGTATCACGTACAGTCGCTTGTACCCTGAATTTTCCAAGTCAGTTCAGCATCGTATGTATTAATTCTTTTCCACTAAAAGAAGTTTATACTTTGACTTAATAGTAAAATAAGTAAAAAAAAAAAAATTTAGTTGGTTTTTTTCATGTCACGTCCTTCAGAATTATTCGTCTTACTTGTCATCTCCCTGATAAGTCAGGTCTAGATAGTTGCTATATTGTAAAAGATTATGAAGTTGATTGAAGATTTGTTTGTAAAATTAAACTATTACTTAAAGTAAATTCATTGATAAAGTAATAAACAACTTTTGGGAACATGAGATTATATACCTGCCCAGTCTAAAGTAGAAGTTAACAGGAAGCTATAGAAGTCCCTTGTTGCATTGCTTTTTATGCCCAAGAGGATTAAAAAGTCAGAGTCCACACTATTTCTTTTTGTTTTTATTTCAGAGTCTTTCATTAAACATTTCAATGTTTTTTAATTAATCAAACTATCAGAATCCTTATGCATTGTAATTGAGATTGTATGGTTTTACTGCTCATTTCTGTCTTTACATACATTTAACCCCTGGCATGCATTAATACTGCAGAACAAGCAAAACAAACTTAGTGGTAGACCAAAACCATATTCTTTGTATTTCTAGTGTGTAACACCAAGTACCACTTGTTTTCAAAGAAGATGTAAAGTATAATCCTGTACAACTTTAGTACAATAAGTCTTGGTCTTTTCCTTCCCCAGTACAGAAGGCTAACAAACAAAGCAGAAAGTGGCAGAACCACAGAGAGAATCAGGCTTGTGCTGGTGGTTGTATGTGGTTCCCTAAAGAATTCGGTCAATCTTAGTGTTACCCAGTGTGTTTTGGCATGCATGTAGGACAAAAGCAAGAATGAGTGGTTTGATCAGATATAAGTAGGTCATTTCACATTGCTCAAGTGAAAACAAAACTGATTTCGTGTTTTTTGTTGTTGTTTTGTATTGTAAACAAATAAAACCAACCACAACCCTCCCCACTGTGCTTGTGTTTAGGCACAACTTGTTAGGTATTTGCCCACAAGAGACATGTCAAATCCTAGTGCTCTCATCTTGGAGTGGTCATGGTTTCTTCTGGAGCAGTCTTGGTGTCTAGATCTCAGCTCTGCTTTGTGCTATTTGATCAGCACTGTCCAGTTACCAAGAATTTGAACAGCCTTAAAGTTAAGAGCAAGAAAATTTCACAGCCAACTCTGAGAAAAATTGCTTCTTAATTAAAAGAAGGAAATATTTGTAGTCCTCAGTTTGTAAGAAAATGAAGGAGCTCTACGTGTGTTAGTAACTGAATAATTTGTATGCTGAGAGAAAAAAGAAAGGCTTAAATGTAATGATAATACCTAATACCTAATGATAATACCTAAATGTAATGAAATACCTAATGTGTTATTTAAACAATTCAATATAGGATATATTAAGGGAGTTGGTGCCCATTGTGTAAACAGATGAAAAGAGACTCTAATTATACATGTCAGCTCAACTGTGCTTGAATAATAAAACTAGAAAATGTTTGGATCACTTTATACTCCCTGTAGGATCACTTTCAGCCCTGTGCTTTTTAGTATCAAATGACAAACTTTTTGTAAAACTAAGTCTTGCCTCTTTTCATTTGTTACTGGTTGGGGTTTTTTTTCCTGTTCTTGATTTGTTTTTTCCATATGTATTTCTCTTGTATTATGCATTCAGGAGCATAGTTGTAAATTTTACACATTTTGAAGTCCAGAAGCCATTGAAGTCTCCAGGATGTCACCAATTACGGTCATATGTTACATGATCGAAACTCTCTATCAGGATGATAGGTGATAGGATTTGCATTCTCTTGAAGCAAATGTATCTAAGTCCAATGTTTATATTATATATATATTAAGTACAGTGGTTATATATGATTAGAGAAACAGAAAGCTTGGGAAAATTCACCTCAGTTCTTTTATTCTCACCAAATAAAACGCTGGCAACGTCCAGTCTTAATGTTGTTGTGGGGGTGGGGAACGGGTGACCATAATGAAGCACACTTTTATTGCTTCAGTGATTCATTTCTCTGAATTATGATAACTCATTCTCCAAGGCAAGAAGATACAGGAGGAATGTTT
The DNA here is from genome assembly GCA_013401255.1 of Urocolius indicus. Classification (NCBI taxonomy): domain Eukaryota; kingdom Metazoa; phylum Chordata; class Aves; order Coliiformes; family Coliidae; genus Urocolius; species Urocolius indicus. Next base: position 19,398 of record WBNH01011496.1, on the reverse strand, counting down.
TTCTTATTTTGCTGCCATTTTGAATGCATTTAATACTGATAGGACAATAGAATTTCTAAAATTAGAGCTAGTTCTTGTTGTTGTTGCCATATCTCAACGCCTGTCACTGCATTTGTTTTCTGTCTTTAAAAGAGGAGTTTTAAGCTCTCTTTGTAGACAAATAGCTCAAACTGTTGATCCAAACTTTAATTCTATAACATAATGTTATAAAACACTTTCTCGAGAACTTGTTTTTGTGGCTATCCGTCTGTACATTCACTGCAATATGTACTGTAGAAGCAGTGAAAGAAGGGGAATTCAGAACATCTGAAAATAGAAATCCTCAGTGCAGACGGGTGTCAGCAGATAGCAGTAAAATCAGTGAATCTCATCAGTTTGTTCAGCTCTGGAGCAGCAGTTTTAATGTAAGACAGTCACGTTTAGAATAAAATTTATCATATTTGGGATATTTTGCCACCAGTAGCAAAATACCTCATAAAGTGGAGAAAAATAGGCCTAATTTTCCTCTGTGTTAACACCGATTTTGATGGTATGTTTTATATCAGTTGCTACTGAACTTGAAACGATGGAGTTAGTGCTGTCTGTAGGACTTTGGAGTTGGTTGAGCCACTTTGTTAGTGGAGTTCCCACTGGGTTAAAAGAACAGGTGCAGAGCTGGAAGGAGGGCCCGGCACAGCCCCCTGACAGCCATTGAGCCAGTTTGTTTCTCCAACCGGAACTTGTGAAACTATCTGTAACTTGCCATATGTTGCTGACATTAGAAAAACAAGCAAACAGACAGGAACAGGCAGTAGAGGAGGTATTCATCCATCTGCTATATAAAAAGTCTGATAATATTCTTAGAGCAAAGTCAGAATTTGCATAAGATAGAGTGGGAACAAATGCTTGTTTTCCAGTAGGGACTTAATTGGTGTTTTTTTAGTCAGATGAGCTGCTTGAATACCTAGATTTTCTGCACAAACTCATGTAGGTGCCCATAGTACCACTGAAGGTCAGAGATGAAAGCTATAGTGGATAAACCCAAGTTGCTGCCTTATGTCTGTGCTCAGAGTAGATATCTTTATAGTTAAACTCCCTGAAGGCTTTTATGACCTGCCTGGACATGTTCCTATGTGGCCTGCAGGGAGGTTGGACTAGATGATGTCTCAAGGTCCCTTCCAACCCCTACCGTTCTAGGATTCTATCCAGAAATTCTCTCTGTAGGGGGGGTGCTGTAAGCAATGGCACAAATAGGCTACTGCTTATTTAGTCTAATTTAAAATAAATACATAATTTTTATCAAACTTTTTTAAATGAACCTCTTAGTTTTGTGAGTAGCCTTCCTCTACTTCATAAGGAAAAAATGCTGCCTCTGTTGCTAGAGTTGCATTGTTTGCTACCATTTTTAGCTTGGTTTTCAGCTCAAGTAGCCTGTTATACAGTTGAGGACTAGCATTGTATTCCAACAGAATTTACTCTGCTCTCTCTTGATTTCTAAGGCATTATAATCCCATGTCTCATGTCAAATAATTACATTATGGGCTCTGTCTAGACTTGAAAATATTAGAAGTGAAGCATCTTGCTGACTTCTGTATACAGTTATTTTGTGAAGCAATGAAACTGAAATGTGTGTATTCATATTGAAAGTATCAATTTATTAATATTTGAGAGGCAAAAAAAGCATACAGAGTATGCAGTGAACAAATGTGTGTGTGTTTCTTAATTTGAATGTGAGTTCTCATTCTTCCTAAAATTGCTTCTTTTACATTTTTCAGACTTTTTTCTGCTTGTATATGAAAAACTGTCAGAACTATACATATGCCCATATATGTACATATTGGTTTTCAATACTTTGTTCCAACAATAGCTGAATCTTCAGCCAATTTCTGATTTTTGCTTGTCTGTTTCTGGCCTTAGGATATTTTTTGCAGAATGAATCTAAGAGACTGTATTGTGATCCAATTTACACATATATTATTTGCATATATATATTTGATAGATGCAAATGTTCTCAGTAGAATCTACTAGAGAATAAATCCTAGAAGTTATCTCTGAACTGTTTCTGATTTGCCTTCAGTGACTCCCCAAATTTTCCTTGAAGGTGGGGGAAATGCAAATATCCCACTAAGTTTGCTCTGTTGTTGTAAGGCTGTACACGAAGGTTCTCTAAAATGCAGAATTGCAACATTGAATTAATTGCTCTTATTTTCTGAGTCTTACTAGCATTTAATGCCTAACAAAGTGTCTTGTGAGAAACTTTGATGCTTACAGAAAAGTAGTAGAGACTCTTAGAAAGTCGATTGCAAAAAAATCTTCACTAGATGAAGTGTCTAGAAAGCTTTAGAAGTTGCCTGTCCAAATTATAAGAGTGGAGTTTGAATGGATGGTATTAAGCTTATACTTAGTCTTGGGAACATGACTGTTGATAGTTTGACACTTTGAGGTGGAATATAGCAAGGAGTTATCAGTACTTGCTGCAGTTTGATGCTGTGTTTTGCAGTTGTGGAGTTGTATGGCTGATACTGTCAGGGGAAACTATCTTTCAATTAGGAGCATAAATTTGGGTGCAAGTTGTCGATTCTTCCTATCAACAGTTCAGTGTTGTGTAGAGAAAGTTTCTTATCTGTGAAATAAGAATTACTGTTGTTAATATAAATGGAATGGAGAGTAGGAGGGAAATGGATCTAAAGTTTATGGTTAAAATATTTGTATGATAGGTCTTTAACTTCACAACTAGTATATAGGTGGAAACTGGAAAAGTTGCTTTCATCACAACCATAAAGCCTTGATGCCTCAGTTGCACTTGATGGCTGGTAATGTTGCCTTTGTATCATTCACATTCCTATTCTGTTTAATTTGTAGAGACTTGAAGCCTGAGAATATACTCCTTGATGACTGTGGTAAGTAAAAAGAAAAATTAATTTTGAAATCACTAATTGCAAATCTCTTTAATGCTGTGCTAGAAACAAAGAGATTACACGACAAAAGGGACCTGACTGAGAAAGGTTAACTTTAATTACTGAAGAAACCAAATGCCTTATAGAAAATAGGAGGAAATAACTGGGTCTTTGCAGGATGATGACGTTTGAAGGGTCAATTTCCCACCTTACAATGGCAACTTTCCCCCTTTTTGCTTTTCTGTCTCCCACCTCCCCTTGATTTAAAATGGCTAAAACTTTTGTATGAATTTGTTCTCTGTTTAATTGTTCTTAAACTATGGAAACATGATTTGTTAGATGTTGGTGCAGAATTTTACATCATAAACTGTAATGTTTAAGCAATATCAAAGATAATTATCTCTGTTTTAGCATTTCAACTAAAACGGGTCTCATGGTCACTGATGCATGCGTGACTGGAAGGAATCAAAGAAGTACAAACAGTAGGAAGAAATGCTTGTAGTTTTTTTGTTTTCAAAAGCCAAATTAATATTCTTTAATTACTTCATATGAAACTTATCAGAGCCTTTTGAATTCGCCATAAAACGTGTGCAATTACCTTCTTCTAAGCTGTGGGTGAATATTACCAGTTTGTTCTTGTAATTGCTGAATATATCAGTTAAGGAAATACTAGTTTGGAAGTAATTAACACAGTATTTTTTTTCAAGTCAGCATGTTCTGACTGATAAATTTCTTAAAAGGTGATTCTTGGGAGAAGTTACTTTCCAAGAGCTAAACTTTGCTAGACATCAAATGCATTCTTTAATTTTTCTCTCCAGCGATGTCTTGCAAAAGCTGAAGTCTTCTTTGAAGAAAAATGTAGCCTTGCAGGACTGCACTAGAATGCTTTCTGTCTGCCAGGGATATTCTGAACTTGTTCCAGAGACAGAGGGGACTAATTAGAAAATCGCTTCAGGAGCTCAGATTGTGCACTTGAAAACGGGTTCATCAGATGTCAGGGAAGAGCATCTGAATGTATTTAAAATAGCATTTGCTTCTCAAGAGCGTTATTTCCAACCAGTATACAGAGTGGCATTTGACTTTCACCATTCTGTCTCCCCACCTCTTGATTGTCTATGACATGTAAATAAGAAATTAATATGCTGTTAACTAATGTTGATACTGTAGGGCTTTTTGAATGACACAATATATGCACAAAGGAGACGAGCATTGGAATGGGCTACCCTGAGATGTGATACAGTGTCCACTTTTGCAGGCTTTCTAGACAAGAATTTAAAAGACCTTGAACACTTTGAGTGGACTGCTAAGTCCAGAGATTGTACTAGAAACCTTTTGAAGTCCTTTCCAGCCTGAATTATTTTGAGTCTGATGTTTCTGTGAATGTCTCTTGTCCAATATTAGAAATGTGTAGGATTTGGTTTGGGTTTATTTTTCCCCCTGAATCTTTCTACTACAGATGATTGGCAATTTTCTGTTTAAAAGCTGAGTTGAATGTTTAATCGTCCTTTCTTTGGTCTGGCTTTTAAGAAAGTANGGGGGGTGGTGAAGTTAGTTGAGATAAGAACAGTTGAATAGCTAAAATGAAATGAAATGTTATAATAATAATGAAAAGTAATAAAACAACAAATGTAAACAAAACCCAAGTGATGTCCGATGCAATTGCCCACCACCCACTGAATGATGCCTGAGCAATGATCAGCCCCTCTCCATCAACTCCCCCCATTTTCTATACTGGTCATGATGTCCTATGGTATGGAACAGCCCTTAAGCCACTTGGTCAGCTGTCCTGGGCATGCTCCCTCGCACCTTCTTGTGCACCTGCAGTCCACTTGCTGTCAGGGCAGGGTAAGGAACAGAAAAGGCATTGATCCTGTGCAAGATCCCTGTGTTACCAAGATTGCTCTCAGCATAAACTGAAAACACAGTTCTGTAGCAGCTACTAGGAAGGAAATTAACTCTATCCCAGCTGAAACCAAGACACTTAATGCATTTTTAAATTAGAATCATGTCAATACAATTCTTGCCTTGAACTTTCTTGAATTATTTGCTGTTGCATCCAGGAAAGGACTAGATCTGTCCATGGGGATGTAAAGGAGAGTGGGGTAAACTTATTCCCATTGCCCTATTTGGTCTTCCACCTTACTACTGCTACAGTGTAGATCCTGGTGTAAATGCCATGCCTAATAGGAAAGATAGTCAACTTGAGAAGTTTGACTAATGAAATAGAAGCTGTTACCTACAGAAGAGGAAATCCTAATATTGAACTGACGTGATATAATTTTAAAGAGGTTATAGCTAGGCTGCTTTTCTTTTGGAGTGAGAGTGGTGACACCAATCACAATGACTTATGCTTAGCATTATTAAGGGTTCTTTGTTAGAGGAAAAGCTGGTGTCTAAGTAGAGGCTACAGTTTTCCTGAATTTGGAATAAATTGAATAAATATGATAGTTCTGTTAGGAAGTCAGAAAGCTAAATTCTTGTGACAGTTATGAAGAATGGAAAAAGACAAGTGTTTGATGCACAGAATTTGAAATGAACAGTCGAAACAAATGGCAAAGCTAGGAATTAGAGAAATTTGCAGCATTTTTTTAATGTGACCTTCAAGAAATGACTTAGATCTGTTCCTCTCTTCCTTAATGTATTTGAGGAAGATTTGCACAATGGTACATCAGTCCTTTGTAGTTAAGTTAAATAAACTCAGTGCTATAAGTGTATGAATATTTTGATGTTGAGTTGTTTTATTGAGGTGTGCTACAGAAATTTTTAATTTGTGATGATACCTTACTATTTGCTGACGACAGATTATTTATTTTAATGTAAATAGGACATATCAGAATTTCTGATCTTGGATTAGCTGTGCAGATTCCAGAAGGAGAAACAGTCCGAGGACGGGTTGGGACTGTTGGTTACATGGGTATGTAAAGTATCCTTTGCTAGTTATGTTTTACCAAGAAGTTTGCTTCTTGTCCAAAAAACTATATTGGGCCTGGTTTAAATAATTAGAGTAATCTAACTCTGGAATTTCTATCTTTACACAGAGCTTTAAGAAAGCACTTAATTTTTTTTCTGGGGTTTGAAGAGATTTAGGGTCACAATTAAGCTGATAAACTACTATGACAATGTATTTCTTCTCATGCTTTGGAAAAACTCCATTCTTAATTTGTGAACAATACTCACCTTAAGTCTTAAAGAACTTAAGTGCTTCTCTTTGATGTAAATAAAAGTGCTTGTTGTAGAAATTGTTCCTTCAAAGTACAGAGGAGTTACATAAAGCTCTCTGTACAGAACCAGAAGAGCACCTGGGAGTTTTTCCCAATATTTCATTAGTCAATTTCAAGTGAATTGTCATGGTGCTTTCTTCTTCTTTTGTTTTGTAGCTCCAGAAGTGCTCAAAAATGAGAAGTATACATTCAGCCCGGATTGGTGGGGTCTTGGGTGCTTGATTTATGAAATGATTGAAGGACAGTCTCCGTTCAGGAGGCATAAGGAAAGAGTCAAACGGGATGAGATTGACCGGAGAGTGAAGGAAGACCAGGAAACATATTCAGACAAGTTCTCCGAGGAGGCAAAATCCATCTGCAGGATGGTGGGTGAAGAGATGTAGAGGTCTGAAATTAAATTTCTAATCCTTTTTAAAAGACGAAGTACTTGAACATCTTGGATTGAAAATTGTGTAAGGCTTGAGTTCTGAAGTTTTTCTTTGGTTCAGATGGAAGTTTGTGATTGAATTGTTCACTTATCAAACTTTAAGGATTCCGAACTTTTTTCAAGATGAAAGAAGTCTGCATAAATCGATTTTTTTTTTTTTTTTTTTTTTTAATCACATGCAGACTAGCATACTAGTTTCCTTGCCTAAAAGAGTCTGTGGGACAACCGCTTCTTTTATCTTGCGTGCTCTTAAATTTAGGAGACGCATATACACCTTTCTTTACTAGTTTATGCAAAATACCTCCATTATTTAAGCCATTTGGAAAAAAAGTAAGTCTCTATTTCCTGAAAGTAAAATCTACTGCCAAGACTGTACTGTAAAACTTATTCAGTATGGCACGTATTGAAATATTTTCATGTTTGATTATAAACCTCCAAAATGGTCTGTGTTGAGCAATTCTTTTTTTTTTTTTTTTTTTTCTGCTGAAATCTTTTTGATCCAAGAACATTGTAGTTTATTCCAGTTCATTTTGATACCATCATCAAGACAGTGTATACAGACTCAGGGGTTTGTTTTTTTTTTTTTCCTTTAAATTGTGGGATTAAATGACTGAATTGGCCTTGTTTCTGTATCTTTGCAGCTACTTGCTAAAAATCCAGAGGAACGACTGGGTTGCACTGAAGATGGAGCTGCTGTTGTAAAGCAACATCCTATTTTCAAGAATATTAACTTCAAGAGGCTGGAAGCTAACATGTTAGAACCTCCATTCTTGCCAGATGTAAGTAGGTGAGACAGATTTGATTAGTACCTAAAAAGGCAAGAACTGTCGTAATTCTGTGTCAACAGCCATGTGAACTTCAGAGAAATCTTTGAAGTTAGTTAAATGGGCAACAGATTGCCATTGTAGCTACTGACAGTTGTTTTGCGGCATTTCATCTGAGATGACAAAGCAATTTGCAATAATGGTATTGTAAACATCAATGGGAGCTGGCTTCATAGCCCTTCAAAGTCTATTGCCATAACTCAGATGCTGAACAAATGAAGATTAACTTTCAAGAAATCACTCTGGATTTGAAAGGAGGATGACAGAAGATGAGTGAATTATGACAACTATTAAGAAATGCAGAGAAGTTGCTTGCTGTTTCTGGTTTTGATATTTTGTTTCTGGTACTTGCAGCCTGGATGGAATTGTTCAGATGCCTTATGAAGAATACTGGTTTTGCCTTTCTGTTTTGTAGCATAGTGTAATTTGGTGGTCAGCAATGTGAAATACAAAATTGCAAACATTTTGCTCCTCTTGTACTCATCTAGGAAATTTAAAACAACAAAACAAAACCAAACAACTAGATCACAAAAGCCCCCAAACTAAAACCTTAATGAAGCAATCTTGTCTTTTACTGCAGCCACGTGCCGTATATTGTAAAGATGTTCTGGACATAGAGCAGTTCTCAACAGTAAAAGGAGTGAATCTGGATACTACAGACGATGACTTCTATTCCAAATTTGTTACGGGTTGTGTCTCAATCCCTTGGCAAAATGAGGTATTATACATTTTATAAAAGTTTCTTTTCTTTAGCACAGCAATATAAGAGAGTTAATAAGAGATATAATTATAGTGGTAACTTTGTGAGATGGAAAGAAGTTTCTGCTTTGGTCTTTGTTGCTGAGAGACTTCAGGAAAAAGTTTTTCACTAAACAGAACAACTTGCTAAAACTTAAGATCTATGGGAAATGTGCATAAATAGAATCTGGCATCTTGTCATCATACGTAGGGCATACAGAACAGTATTTCCACAGTGTGGCTAGTATGACCACATTTTCCTTGTTCTTCTGTCACATGTTTATTCAATATTGCTGTTCACTGGAGAGGGACAGAACACTATTCAAATTATTCAAAAGCACACAAATGCAGTGCAAGCTGTTTATGTATCATGCCTGTATATGAATAGAGTATTCAACTAACATAGTAATACAGTAGATGGACCTTTTCTAAAGTTTCAAACATAACAGTTCAGTGTTAGTTGAGTCAACTTTTTCACCCGCCTAGTGAATGAGAATTCTAGTATTCTGCATAGAATACTAGAGTTGTTGTTACCGCTGTATGCAGCTCAGTCTGTATTTAGGAAATTGAAATCTTTATTATTTCAGAAAGAGCACTCAGTAACAATTATTTAAAATTGTAGTTCTTGCTATGCCTTCCCCATATTGAGATGTTAATAACTTTATGAAGTTACTGTGGTCTTGAATTCTATTGGTGAAATTTCTTTCTCAGTATGGTCTTTTAAAATTTTATTTAAAGTGTGAACACAAAAGATGAGAAATTTCTGAACAACTCAAAAAAGGACATTCCCTTTTATTTCCTTGTTTCTCTTGTGCCTTTTTTTTTTCATTATGATAAGGAGATTTGAAAGATGTCATTTGACCTAGGAAATCTTCACTAAGAAGCAACAAACTGTTAGGCTGTGTGAGAAATATATGTTGCCTATGATGTACTTTAATTTTGAACTTCAGAATATTATGTAGTCATTAAGAAATGCACTGGAGCTTGATAACTCTAACCACACACAGAAGGGTGGGGTTGAAAGGAGTTAGGGAATTCAAGTGGAAGTATTTCTTTCTCTTCGAAGGACTAACTGTGCAGACTTTATTTTACATTTGTGCTTATTTTTTTCCTTTTAATTCAAATGACTGAGTGTTGCCCTCAAGTCTTTGCTCTCAGTCTTAGAAGAATTCCACATTCCCTCGCATAATTTACTGAATGTCATAGTTTACAACAAAAACAAACGACATTTCTTCCTATTCTTCTTTATGCCCACTCTCCTGCAAGGTGTAATCCTTTGGTTGCATGCCCATTATGATAGCTGTGGGTCAGTGACATGTGAGCATTAGCCACTCCCCCCCAATTCTGACTAGGCCTGTTTGTTACATTTTGGCAATTGGCTGTTAACTGCTGTGCTTTCTGCACCTTAGTAGTTGTGGTTTTAATTATTTTGTTTTCTATGTGTGCAAACACAAGAGTACTTCAAAATCTCTTGCTTCTCTCCAGAGACTATTGATTATATCTATTTTTTTTTGCCATGAAGTGTTATCTTTTTTGTCTCTTCGCCTTAGGTAACATATACCATAACTAAAAATGTGTTTTCATAGAAGATTGCCCAGACAACAAAATAATGTTTAAATTGTGGTCAGATGGGTTTTTTTTTCTCCAAGAGTAAAATTTGTCCCCTGGGTAAAAACTATCCCCCTACTACTATGCAGTTACTAGTATTCTGCATTAAGTAATCCTTTCTCCTGCTTAATGCCTGCTTAATGAAGTTCAGTCCAGGGTATAGAAATACTATATCTGTTGAGCTAGACTGCTCTGAAACAAGCAGAAAAGATGAAAGGAAAATCAATTTCTGGTTCTTGAAACTTCTGCTTATTGCATCATGGGCAGAAGAAATGCCTTACCAAAGCATGGGAGCATCTGAGTACTTACTTGCTTGATAATGCTGTTGTTGCTATTCTTCAGTTCATTGGGTGCACGAGGACAGTTAATGTAGACTTTGTGCCTTCCTTCATAGAGCTCTTGGAGTGCTGTGGTTTGGCTGATGAATTTGTAAATTGTTAAGTGTACCCAGACAGAGTAAATATATAATACATGAAACTTTGTTTTGAGAGACAGGTATGGATGTTTCATTTATATTTCATATATTTCAAAGATGATTGAAACAGGATGCTTTGAAGACATCAATGCATATGAAACTGATGGTACTGTGTCACCGGACAGAGAGAGGTCTCCTAAACCAAAGAGAGGCTTCTTTCACAGACTCTTTAGTGGAGAGGTAAGGACACTTCTTCTTGTTCATAAGGAACATACCAGTAAGACCTTAAAATCCATTTAATTTTGTATATTATTTTGCGATAGGAAAACCAAGTTGTTTGCTGAGTACAGAAACTAATGAAATTTGCTTTATTATGGCTGTGCCCCTGCACTGCATTTCAGAAATTGGCCATCCCTATAGTTCCAGGAGTTTTTGCTTCCTCATCGTTCTCTCTTCCTCTAGTATCTGCTAGCTGTTACCTGGGGAAAAGGTAATGTGTGCTGGTAACAGCTATGCTATAGATACTTCTTTCCTAAAGATATTCATTTGGATCTTGCTCCTTACATACATTGCTAGTTTTTAATAAAAACTTCTGATATGATTTCAGTGACAATTGAGGCCATCTTGGTAGAACCTTAAAATAAAATTGACTAATGGCCTTGGAAATCAGTGTGGTGGAGCAATGCAACTACTAGGACTCACTGCTTTAGAAAGTTAGGCTCCCAATGAATCATTCTAGTGTATTAAGCAAATTAAGTTAAAATATCCCCTAAATGAAATGGATGTGAAGTGTAACGAAACAAATAGCTTAGGTAACTTAACGCCTTTAGCACCTCAACATAATAGCTGATAATATACAGCCTTTTCTTATACATATAACTTCTTTTATAAACATTTAAGAGGTATATGAATTTTGTACTTACCACCTAAAATGCATGTGGCATATTGTGTATGTTTATAGATTGTGAGAAATAGGCGATTCGTAAAGGTTCTCAGCTGAAGATGTACACGATTCTTGCTTGTTCAGTATGCCTGCACTTAGAGTGGAATTGCAAAGCATGAGTATATTCCAGCAGAGTAGAGAACCCTTCTGTAGAAATGACTTTTGCTTTCAAGCAGAAATGGAATTTTTAAATTGCTAGGAGCTTATCATTAAGTAGCCACAACAGGGCTGTGTATTAAAATTGCATGATGATATTTTTTGTTATCATCTGGTAATTCACCTCTCTAAAATGGGGCAATGCTAATGGAATGTATAATAGTACTATCATTTTTAGTTCACCTTTTCAAATTCACTTTTCCCCCCACTTATAGTAATGCAGTAGAAGGAAGTTTAAGTGTACTAATAATCTCACGTAGCTGAAATTAGAGCTTGTGTCTTACTGTAGTCTTTTCTAGCTGAATCAGCATGATTCATACTGTCCCAAGATACAGTTCTATGCATTGAGAAAGAGTCCTAAAAAAAATTAATATGGTTTGAGAGCCTTCAGTTGGCTTTGAAGTAACAAGACTGCAGTTAATTGTATTGTGAAGTTTAAAGAAGGAAAGAATTTCATGTTAAATGAAACTTCAGTAATGTGAGATTTGGGGTTGGGTCACAGTTTCCTTTGATATTTGCCAACCATTTAGTTAGTATGCAATAAAATGTGCTGGAAAAAAAAAAGAGCCACACCTCCCCCCCAAGCTTTTCAGTGCCCCATAAAAAACACAAACCAACAGTAGCAACTAAATTGTCTTTGTCTTCTGTTGCAGGTTTGCTTTAAATCTGACTGCAGTGATGATGAGCAGGAGTCCTCCAGACTTTAAATCATTTTACTCTCATCAGAAAGGATGAGGAAAAAAATGTTTTGTATCTCTGTAGCAAAGTGTATTATATATATTTTTTATCTGAGTTCAAGGATTTTTGTACATTTGTACTTCATTTGTTTTAAGATGTATATTTTCACTAAAGCTTAATTGTACAGAAAAGCAATGAGTGCCATTTGAGTGAGTGTGTTTCTGTATGTATTTGATTTTTCTTGGTTTATTTTTTTTCCCCCCAGTGGGATGATTCTAGAAATACTAAAAGGATTTTCAAGCACAGAAATATCTATGGCAACAATGTAACATGACTTGTCAAAGTCTTCTTGTTCATCAGGATCTGTATTAGCAGTTTTCTTAACAGTAAAAATACTGAACCGCTAGATTTAATGATTCCGGTATTATCCAGCAGCATGGCAATGCTATTAGCTAATGTATCTCTCAAGCAACTTATAAGGAGAAAATGGAATTCAGTGCACTGTGGCCAGCTATTATGAATTGCTGTTCACTGTCTGTGTCTCTGAAATGACTTTCTGTATTTCTGTATATAGAGAATTTTTAACATCTAGCTTAATCCTGTAACAAACAGAATTTACCCCTCTCTTACCTTTTCTGCCCTCCTGTTTACAGGTCCTCTCCATACAGTTTCTTGGCTTGGATCGTGTAAGTAGACCAATGCCAAAATTTTATAACTATATTTCTGAGTACTTTATTGCCTTTACGGAAAGGATTTTTTTTTACCCGTGGGGACAACTTAATTTTTTTTTCCTGTAAATGAAATTGTTTACGACTCCATGTTGGATGTTATAGTTTTGTAATGGGTTAAAAACAAAGCCTCTGCTCATTTTACTAACCTCCTTGCTGCTTCTTATGTTGTAATAAGCAATGCTGTAGACTTGACAGCGATTACTGCCACTGAGGGAAGGACAAGGTAGTATAAAGGATCACATTTTATTATGTAAATAATCTTTATAATCTTTTAAAACATAAACAGTAAAACCTGCCTTAATGATTGCTTAATGCCGATGTGGGAAGTTATAGTTCTGGTTACCTGATGTTCATTAGTAGAGCTGCTTGAAAGCTTGTCCAAGTTCCATTCCTCTGGATTCAAATATGCCACACTGTCTTTTAATTTTGTGAAGTTTCTTACAAAACTATTAATAATCTTTGTATGACAATGAATTTAGGGAATACATTTCATTAAGAGCCTCTTCTGTTTTTAAAAGTTGAGTTAGGCACTTGAATGCTCTTGGATTTGGAGATGTGACTGTTCTTAAGTATTTTGTTCTCTGTTGAGAAGATTTGTTTCCCCTGAGCATCCATTGGTTTTCCTCTCAAATCTCTAGGGCACCAACCAGGCCACACATGTATTATACACACAGAGCAACTGAATACCCCTCTACCTCAAATGGGTTTCTGCTTGTGATCTGCAGACCCACTGGAAGAAGCATAAGCTGCTTCTGAGAAACTCAAAAGATACATTTGATACCCAAGCCTATCATCAGATTTTAATTCATGGCATTTTGTCTCTAGTGATAAATGTGCCTTCATATGTTAGAATTTGAAACAAGTTGAAAAACTTGTGTGTTACAGAATCCTACTGGGACTGAGCAGGTGTCTATCTGAAAGGGTTCCTCTTGGTTACTGTGCCACAGAAATGAGGAATGAAATTCTCTTCTTGTGTTTGCAATGGATTATTCCTGATGTCTGAAACAGCACAAAAGACAGCAAAAGGACTACCTTAAATACAAAGGGAGAAATTGGCAGAGGGAGAATTTGAATTAATTACTGGAAAATAGACTGATGCAATAGTGAAGGGATGGAAGGCTTGACAGAAAGATAAATATCTGAAGTAAGGGCGTTGGCTGAAACCATTATGTGCAAGACAATGAGCTGGCATAGTCTGACCTGACCCACTTTATTATATACCACAGTAATAGAAGGACTCTTAAGAAGATGGGAATGGAAAAAAAGGGCAGCAACAGAAGTGTTTTGTGGATACCTACCTGGTTGAAGAAGTCACGTTTCTCTGATTAAGGGGTTTAATTTTTTAAGATCTTAGGTTTGCTGTTCTGAGGCAAAGGTGACACTTGGACATAGGGGGTGATAGCCTGGGTTTAATGCCTGCTTAGAGCAACTCGAAATTTGGGCAAGAACACCGTGGGCATAAGCTGAGTAATTTTTAGGAAGAAAACACAGCAATTTCCTTTTAACTGATAAAAAAAATTCCAAAAGTCTATTGATCATGTATTTCAAATTTTCTTTTCATATTGGAGGGGGAGTGATCTCAACTTAAAAAACTAACCAAACAAACAAACATTTGTTTATTTTTAAGTGATGCAACTTAACATTTATTCTTCAGGGATCTGTGAGTAAAAAAGTCTAGATGAAGAGAAAAGGGAAGTTGTACCTAAGAAGTGGTTATTTATACTTCTTCTTTCGACAAGGAACTCCAACTATGCGAAATAAAAGTGGAGGATTTGTTTTTATGAAGCTTTACTTAGTTTAATTTCACAAGTATTTTCTTCTCAATAGTACTGTTGAATTGGTGTTGAACATGCACATGTTTGCAGGATTAGGACCTAAATTCTTTTGCTTTTGCAGGTGGTGCAGTTTGGTTTTTCCGCAGTAACATAGAGGCTAGAAACATAAGCACATAATAAGAGCTTGATATTATCTAGTGTGAATCCCCTAATAAATTAGAGAAGACAAGAAACTGGAATGATCAGTGTAACTCCTAATACGGTACATGGAGATTAAGATGATATGCTGTTAAATCTAAGGTGACTAACATTGGTTAAATGTCTTTACCAGAGTATTAGTAGTTTGGAGATGCATTGTGAAAGTGTGGAAAGGGTAAGGAGAAGGGAGAACACCTGACATCCAAGTACTGGGGTGTGATGAATTTAATATGAAATTTGCTCTTGATTTTTGAAGGACACAATAGAGACAAAGAGTGGGGAACACAGCAGGTTGTGTTTACTGATTCTGTAGCCTCTTACTTCTATTAAGCTGTTTAAAAAAATGAAGGTCATTCAGCATGACTTCATCATACCTTCATTATATAAATTGGATTCTAGACTCATAGGTTAGAAGGCTTTAATAGTAATGAGACAATCCAACAGCCTGACAGATTTCTTCTACTGGTGCAAGATATGGAAAGATCTATGGAATTCCATGGAGTTACTTGTGCGAGATCAACCTTCCTGTTCTGTGGCTTGTGTTTCCAAGCACTTGTGTATATAAGTCTTAATGTTTGCTTGTGCATACTTCATGAGTCTATATATTTAGCTCAAAGTGCAGAAACTGTGAAACAATGTACCAGTATCTTACTGGTTTACATAAAGCTTTTGAATGTTGTGACCCAACAGAATAGAATCTTCATGCCTCAGGGTTGTTCTCTTTCAATTAATAAAGTTGTCAGTTGTTGGAGGGGTAGTGTTTGTACTGGAGATGGTGTTATGTTTCTGGATTATAACAACAACAAAGCAATCTCAGTTTAAAAAATGAGTACTTAAAAATAATTATTGTATAATAATAAATAGGAAAAAAAAAAACCTGTGGTATTTCCGTAAGAGAGATTACTGTTGACAGATTTTAGCCTTTAACAGAAGATTTTGTATGGCTTTTTTTTTTCCCCTCCAAATCATTCTTAAAACAATAGATCTGAAAGTTTTTTATTATGAAAAATAATTATCTCGATTTCAGAATGAAAGGATGCCTAATTTAAAAAATCAGTAGTAGGAGCTATTAAAGCCAACTAAAAATCCCTTTTTGGAATTCGCTTCAATCTTTTTTCAAACAACAGTGCCGTGAGAAATTTCCCATTGTCATTTGTACTGACAGAGAATTCTTGTTTACAAGTTACTAAAATAAGCCATCAGCAGTGATACTGTTTTACTTTGGTTTACAATTTAGTTTTGCACTAATTTAACATTGGAGTTGTCACCTTCATTCAGCATAGATTTTCAGAAAATATTTCTCTATAGGAAGTATTCAAAATTAGATTAAAATATAGAAGTTAATGGAAAACATCTTTAATTTTATGTTGGCTTTGATTTTAATTACCTGCCTGGCTCATTTTGGTGATGATGGTGCCTCTTCTGCCAAATGTACAATTTCTTTTTTTTTTTTTTTTTCATTCCATAATTATTCTTTTGCACATTAGATGTAGGAAACTATTCCTCATGTTCCACATGTGTCCCAAGCAGCAGAATTCTTTCTGGGTATAGCAAAGCTAACTGTTCAATGTGATGTATTTGTTCTGGTATCTCCAAACCACTGAACTGTTCTTGTATGAGCTGTTTCCCTGGATGTTCTAGCATTGTTATTCCCAAAATAAAAGCAAAACACTGCCACGTATCTTAACCACATGTATTACTGTCTAATGTGATTTATTTACCATGTCTAGCATGGTAACTGGGATAGATAAAAGTACAGTTGTGATTTGAAAAACAAAAAGCACAAAGTATTGAAGCAGAAAGTGTGTATTACATGTTGTAAGTTGTTTACAAATGTGAGATTGGCAGATCCAGGAAAAAGTGCCCTAGATCTGCCATATTCATTCAGTTGCTGCCCTATCTCATGATCTGAATCTCAACTTCTCTGTAAATTTCTGTATGAAGAGACAGAATTATCAGGATGGACTTCTCTTCATGAACATATTTACTATGGTAACACTATGAATGATTGGTCAACGGTAGCTGTAGCTGTACTTGTCACCAGCCTTACTGTGCATGTGGAATTCTATACTGTAGCCAAAGGGAACTAACCAGACTTCACTCCCCCAAGAGGATTTATATCTTAATAGGTTTTATGGGCATTTTATATTCAAATGTAGACTGCTTGTATTTTCAACATTTTGTCCTATTTGTGCAAAGGCTTTCACTACAATTTTATGAGTTGAAGTGCTAAGTACTCAAATGCTATACAAAATGGCTTCAATTTAAGTGTCTTTAACGATGATTTAACTGGGAGATTATCTATGCATGTGTTGAACTATGGAGGCCAGCTGTCTCGTGAAGTCTATTGGATTATTTGAGTGGTACCAATTACCTGCTGAATTTGTTGTGAAAATGGAGAAATGCTGGACTAAGTGGGACTTTGGGACAGAGCAACAAGTATTCTTGATGTGTTTGTCCAACCTGTTCTTCAAAACATTAAATCAAGAGGTGACCAATTCCTAGGTAGCCCGTGTGTAGGGAATCTTTTCATATTTATAGTGTTCGTGTCTGTCTTGTAGATGAGATAAAAACAGGTTTCTTCTTTCATTTCTCCTGGAGGTTGAGTTGAATTCATGATGATTCACTAAATTACATGTAACCTTTTTAGTTTTCACTGTTACTCCACTGAGACATTGACTTCCTTTTTCTTTGTGGTAATAATGGCTTTACAAAAATGCGTATTCTTTAACCCTGCCTGTTTGTTCTTGCCCCTTGCCAGTTTTGCATCATTTTACTTTTCCGAGTGCAGATGTCTGTGGGGCTTTTATTTGAACAGGATTGGATGAGAAAAATTGAATTGGGAGAACATACTGATAAGGTACTCATCACAGAAAAGCCTGATATCCTGAGTTTTCTTCCAGTTACCCCAACTCATGCTTAATAAACCAGAGGGTTGATGCTGTCAATGCCATTCAGAAAGAGGAAGAGAAGCAAGAGGAGTGTGCATGTGGGCAAGTGAGTTAGCAAGCCTTAGGAGACTGGCACACATTTTGATCTAAAGCTTCAAAACAGGTTTGCAAAGACTGCCTTCTTGGTTTGTGGCTTGTTTAATCTTTGATAAAAGCTTATGCTTTTATTAATGTGTTTACGTTTATTTCAAAGTGTGGAGTGGCAGATGCAATTATCGCATAGTGTTTGCAGAATTCCAGCTATGCTGGCGTCTTTTTTTCATGCATCATCTGATAAATAAAAAATTCATGATTGTTGCTGTCTTCCAGAGTAAGCTTTCTGCAAGCTTTATCATAATGTAGTCTAAGGAAAAGATTTTTTTGTCCTTCAAAGCCTGCATTTTGTTACATATTTGTAATGAAATAGGAGTTTTGCTTTAAGTCAAATTGCAATTAGTACTGTAGATAAGTTTACTTTCAGAGGAATGTTTCAAGTGATTCATCTTCATTAGCATGTTGTTAAAAGTGAACTGGTAAAGCACTGGTTTACCAACTATTTGTTAAGAATGTGATCAGTAAGGTGGCTATGCCATGTGACTTATGAGGGCCTGAGTATCCCAAGACTATTAAGCTTTCATCCATCGCTGTGAGCAGTAACCAAGTTGCATACAAATCAGTACTGGCAATTTCTTTTCTGAAAAGTTCCAAGAGCTCTTCCATTGCCAGGGCTGGAGCTTATTTCATGTTGAAGGCAGAAGTTCAAGGGACAGTTCTTACCAGCTGTCCTTTAAAATGTGCATCAGCAACTAGATATATTAAAATCAGTGTTTGCAATTCAAAAATTTGCAGCAGTTGACTTAGTAAAATTAAGTTCTTAGTACTAGAACAATTAAAATATTGCGTATTGCTACCTGAAAGGAAGTTGTAGCGAGGCAGGGCTCAGTCTGTTCCCACTAGTAACAAAAAACAGAACAAGAGGAAATGGCCTCAAGTTGCACCAAGGGAGGTTGAGGCTGGATGGGAGGAGGAATTTCTTTCCTGAAAGGGTTGTCAGGCATTGGAACGGGCTGCCCAGGGAGGTGCTGGAGTCACTGTCTCTGGAGGTGTTGAAGAGAAGTGTGGATGTTGTAATTAGGGAAACGGTCTAGTGGTTGATAGGGCTGGGACGAAGGCTGGACTCGAGGATCTTAAAGATCTCTTCCACCTGAAACAATTCTATGATTCTACTTCAAGACTGCTACAACTATCTTTTGCTAAAGCAAGGCCAGAGCCATGAGAGGAATGCTGCAAGGTGCGGTGTACTCGGCCAAGTTCTAAGTGTCCTGTTGCCCCGTTTCGTTCCTATGTGCAGCCTAAAATAAACCAGACCTGCCCGTAAAACCTGCGGCCAGGCCCTAGCCCTGCGTGGGCTTGCTCGCACGTGAGGTGGAAGAGTGGGTTATCTGGGGTATATTTATGTGTACTTGATGGAGAGGGACAGGGGTCGTGTGCTGCCGCTGTGTTTGGGATGGAGGAGGGGAGGAAGAGAGCCCGTGTCCTCCCTCTGCAGCTTCGCACGCCTACAAACGCGGAGGCAGGCGCTCGGCGCTGCACTTTCTCCCTCTGCTGTCTCGCTCGTAGCGCGGGGAAGCGCTCGGGCTCTGCCAAGGCGGGAGCCCAGGCGGGGAGTGAGGCTGCTGCGAGGGCCGTTTCTCGAGCCAGGCGGAGAGAACCGCCCGCCCTCGCTCCGCGCTCGTCAGTGCCGGCGGACTCCCGCGCCCCACGCGGAAGGGGCGGGTCCCTGTTTCCCATTGGGCGGCCAGCGTGTCGCTCTCGCTGCTGCCCCGGCCCGGGCCCCGCCCGCGTGCCCGTGCGCGCGCGTGCAGACGTCAGCGCGCG